>JAIEZT010000068.1:23972352-24012352 GCA_019594935.1 Periophthalmus modestus | reverse complement strand
TGAGAAATATCGCGCTATATATTACCAGAATGGACTGTTTCGGCATCTCCTGAATAAGGCTTCCAGCTGATTGAAACCTCCTCTGCATGTTTTTACTCTCTTGCATCGTCTGAAGGAGAATGTTGCTGCCATCGTCATAAGACTATCTCCAGCAGTTTGAAAGATCTAGACCTAGAGCTTGTAGGCGACCTAAAAATATATTACATAAGCCTGTACCACAACACTGTCTCCTGCTTGGAGGAATCCAACAAAATGGTCTTGGATGGAGATGCCTTTCGAAAACTCACAGTTAACTCTTCTCAGGACAACAGACATATTTAGCATGTTTTCCTTTTTGGACAACGGCCTCATTCGTGCACCTCGCAGCAAGAGAAATTAGCTCATTACGCATGTCTTTGCTAAAATAAGCATCACTGATTTCCTTCGCCGGGATTCTTCTCAAAGGTTCTCTCATAACGGGGTCAAACTGAGCCATGACCTCAACCCGGCCAAGGTAATCCACAAAGGCTTCTCTGAGTGTCCACATAAAGCAATATTGTGCTCTGCAAGATGGTACACGACCGATAATGTTCTCTTTAGAATTTCCTTCATCGATTTACCTCTAGCGCAATTATGTCTTGATTAAGCTGATCAATGGCTGTTTTTGTTTGTAAACTCTGTAATCGTGCGCCAGCTCCTCTTGTTGGAGATACGCTCAGGAGACCACTCTGTTTAAGGTGGGCTGCCATATTCTTCCAGGCTGTATATCCATCCCCACTGAGAGCGTTTTCTGTCAGCAAACAGACAGCAACAAAAGCACACGGCACTGTCGGTTTTTCCCTGTACAAATTTAAGATAAATGTCATAATTGTTGGTGGTGAATTTACGTCTTTCTTTGTTTTTAGGAAATATTTTGCCTTGTCCCCTAATTGAACAGGTCCTTTTAGCACTAACACGCGCCGCTCTGTGTCTCGTTGGGCCACAGAGCTGGGTCGTCTTCAGGTACAGGACATTCATTAGTAGATCTTTGGGGAAGTAGAGCAACTTGCCGCCTCTGACTCACCGCTATCACCGTTTGTGTGTTTGGCATCAACCTCTAACTGGCTCCGAATCCGAGCAAAATGACTTTTATTATCAGAGGCCATGAGCTCTGCCCGGTCCTGTCCTGAATCACATGTTCGCTCCCTGCACGACTCTGCTGCGGTTGGCTCGTCCTCCAAAGTATTACCTGTTTGTTGTTGCACCCGTGTAAACTGAGGAAAAATTAGTCTACCAGTTTTTTGTCTTCTCTTTTCTCTTCTTTTTGGAACAATTTGTGTAATTCACTTCGTTCTGATTCTGTGAGCGTTCACTTCCTGCTTCTCAGTCACAGCAGGAGCCTCTGATAATTACACAAGTGGAAAGTACCAGGACCGAAAACTTTGGTCCTGGTACAATCCACTTTGGTGACATGGTGTATATTAGCGTTCTAATGTTTCATTGTGCTTTAATCATACACAAATTCATTATTTTTCAGATAAATATACATCATGGGGTTTACTACCGGCGTGCATTACTAGCAGGCCTCACAGCTGCAAAAAAAATTGTAATATACCGTTGGAAGTCACTTCAACCTCTGACTGTAAAAAGGTGGCTTCTGTCTTACCGAGAAATAATTCAGCTGGAGTTTTCTGCTGCTCGGATGCACGCAGCAAAAGCCAAAAACATTTTTTTGCTGGTCCGACTTACAAGCCAAAATCGAAATCTGAATATATTACGGGTTTTTTGGGGGTTTTTTTTGCACTATGTGGATGTTTCTGTCAAACTGTATATTCATGAAAGATACACAATTTGTGTAGGCTCAGGTCCTTTTTATATATAATATATAAGTATATATATATATATATATATATATATATATATATATATATATATATATATATATATATATATATATATATATATATATATATATATATATACTATATTATTTATATATATATATATATACATACTATATTATTTATATATATATATATATATATATATATATATATATATATATATATATATATATATATATATATATATATATATATATATATATATATATATATATATAGTATATAATTAATATGTATAATGCAGTCTCTGCTGATGTGTTTTGATGGTGGAAATTTGCTATTACTGTATGGAAGGAATTCAAACCTGGACCTGGAATTTTATTAACTAATTCTTCTTTTTTTTGTTTTGTTTATATACCCATCGGTTGGGGGGGTGGAGGGGTGAAAAAGCGGGAAAAATGTAATCAGATTATAACCTGTATAACTGCACTTGAGATTGATACTTAAAAATTAATAAATAAAAATTTGATCACAAAAAAAATATATATATATACATTATGGGGTTTAATTATCTGAGCCTCAAGGAGTTCGGGCCCTGGGGGGATGTCCACAGTTGCATAATGGTAGTGCCGCCCCTGCAAATGAACTCACAATAGCAGAGAAAAGTGGTAAGTTTGAGGGGATCACAATGTTTTTAAATCTTTTTTTATTTTATTTTATTTGGAATCTTAATGTATTTCAGGGGTGAAAAGCTGTTTGCATGAAGTGTGCACAAGGTACAAATTGACTGAAATATCTTCTTGACTCCTTCACAAACGAAAGAAAAAGCAGACAGCAGCTTTCGTTGAATCCCAGTAATCTTTTTGAGTTTCATTTTTGACAAAAAAAATAAAATAATCGACACAAACCGGACACAGAGTATTATTTTTCCTGCATGTTGGTTCTGGATTGTGCAGTTCATGTCAGCTCATCCCTCAAAGACGCTCTCACAGATTGGCCGTAGTGCAGGCGACAGTGACACAAGTTGAACATTTCAGGATTGTATCGCAGAACGCCGTGGACACACCCAAGAATTTTACCAGCAAAATTCCCACTGAAAATGAATGAAGAAGGACTGATGTAGCTCAAGCTGAGTGCAAAAGCCTGATTTTTACAAAGATTTTAATGAAATTTGTGAATCTAACCTTTTCTATTTTTACTTACCTCTAGAACCATGACTGAATTTTTATGTCCCTCTTTATGTCAGGAGGTGTAGGAGCAGTGAGCACATTTCCATCTTTGTCCAGACATTATAGAAGCGTGTGTGCTGACGGGAAAGCTCCACACTCTCTGGGCACATCCGCTCTGAATGAGGCTAAACTCCTGTGGGACACACAAGCTCCAGGACGGCCCTCTGGAGAGCTGTGAGCTGCAGATGTCTATAGCACACGGCTAATCATGAAACAAGACTCACCATGAAGGGCGCTTTACTTCAGCGACTGCATGCCTTCAGACCCCAGACACATGCTGCCGGTGCTTTACAGAACACATATGGTGCATTCTTCTAAGTATTTACGTAAAATAATGTCTATATTTGAAAAAAAACACACTATAAACCCCTCTGTTTCCAACAAAGCATTTAGGCACTGGAGCTCCCTCTGCTGTCAGAAATGGGAATGAACAAATGTAGTCTTTATGCCACGTGAAAGCTACAGCGTTACGTGGTTTATGGCGGGGCTGTCCAAACTACGGCCCAGGGGCTAAATGCGGCTCTCAGACTGCGTTTTGTTGGCCCTCATGCCTCCTTCTAAACTGGCCCAATTGATCAGGAAGTATTTTTACTACAAACTGAAGAGATTCTACCTCAATAACCTGAATAACATCACACTGCATTGTGACACAGACCTATGTTTCAGTATGCGGCCCTCTGGGAAAAAAAAAAGAAGAAAAGCTTGGACACCCCTGGTTTATGGGCTTAAAACATTTATAAATCATAAGTGACCAATAAGCTTGTTCGTTTCACATGTGCCACTGCAAAAAAACTGATGTGATTGGACGATCGTGTTTGGCCTGAGACGCAACACATCAAACGAATTGGAAAATGAAATGAAGCAGCAGAATCTCTTCAGTTTAGAACCTTAAATTTGTCGTATATTGGTTTGTGAATTTAAATACTGAAAATGGATAAAGTGCAACGTTTATCTCGAAAGGCTTCACAGTTAAAAACCTCTTCTTCGGTATCGGCGCCTGTTTTGAGTGGACGGTTCATTCGGATCATCTCCACCCCCTTCGGAGCGGGTGAGGCTCGTCGGCGGCCGGAGATGATTGGTGGTGGGACATTAGGAGCCATCTGTTGGACACGGAGCTGGCGGTGAGCGTCTGTGCGCTGGTCAGGCTCGGTGATGGGTCTGCCGGGGAACGTCTGAGCAGCACACACCGGCTCGCTGCGTGGAGACACTCAGAGGCGACGCCAACGCTGTAACGACCTCAAATTTACAACTGTAGGTATGTAAAACTGAGCACTGCTTCGTGAATAAGATACTAAAGCGGACCTATTCTTCCTGTTTTGAAGACGTCATCTACCCTCGTTTTCACCACCACCGGTATACGCCCACCACGAGTATTAATCAGTGATACTCGTAGGACGCAGCTATCCATCAGAGGCGCCGACTTTCACGTGATGACATTTACAGCGACACTGCAGTTTTCTTTCGTAGAATCAGTGGATTTGTTTCTTTTTTTAAGTCATTTTAGAACAATATTGAGATTTAAAATGTGTAATTTATAACATAATGTTCCGCAGGTGTCATAGATTATAACTGTATAGCGGACATAAGCGCACCGTGTCTTCTTTGAATGCTAAAATAAAATGTGCAGAATTAATAAAACAGTCACAGAGCTCTTTTCTAGGTGTGACCTTTAAAATTGTAATTATTGATTCCTCCGACTGTCTGCTTGTGCTTTTAGTTCATTCCTCACAGACCCAAAAATGAACAACTCACTGAGCGGAGACTTTCTCTGCCATTTTGGGGAAGCTCAGATTAAACACTATATAAGTCAAACACGCAGAAACATCTGTCTATATCTGCATTTCACTTGAGTTCAACATATTCATCCTGATTCTAGTGTAGTGGAGAGTCTGGACTGGTTATTTACTGGGTTCATAGACTTTTATGCCATACTGTGGGATGTTTCCATGGAAGAAGGCCCTCCTCCAGACCAAATAAGAGTCAGGTTTGTGGAGATGCAAGCCTGATTGAAATAAAGCTGCAGGTTTTTCCAATTCAATGTATTTTTGTAAAGCCCAAAATCACAAAAGCAGTTTCCTCTCAGGGCTGAAAATGAGAATTAATTTAACCAACAGAAAGTTACAAAATCAGCAATAAAACAGAAACAGACAAGCAAAGGAATCAACAGAAAACAAGCAAAACATGGATAACTGTCCCAGAACATCCCTTGTCTTTAGACCCTTCTTCTCGGCAAGGAAAAACACCAAAAAAACCCCAAAAAACAACAGTGGGAAAAAAAGAAACCTGAAGGAGAACCACAGTGAAGGAGAGATCCACTCACACGGACGGACAGGCTGCAGATGTGTCCAGGACTAATGCACATTCATATGCAGATAGAGTCCAAGTCTGTAGGACCAGGGTCACTCAACTAAGGGCCAGAGGGAGGCCCAACATATAACAAGTTCAACATATTAATCCTGATTCTAGTGTCGCTGACATCTGGAGAGTCTGGACTGGTTATTTACTGTCGGTCATAGAAATCTAGTCATTTTTTGCATGACCAAAACTGTGGCCCGGGGACCATATGCAGCCCTCAGACTAATTTTTCTTGGCCCTCAAGCTTCCAAGTGAACTGGCCCAGATTACCTGTACTTTTTACTGTACATTTCTGAAAATCTTTTGTCTTGTAATTAATGTGTCCCACTGAGGATGTAGCACGAATAAAGGTCGAGTGGTTCAGTCTAACTTGTAATAATAACACAGATTTGAAGTATTCACTGTATCGGCGACCAGTCTACAGCCTCAATCGGCCCTCAGCTTTGTGTGTGCTTTTATATGTGGCCCTTAATGAGAAAAGTTTGGACACCCCTGTTTTATGCCATGCTGTGGAATGTTTCCATGGAAGAAGAGTCAGGTTTGTGGAGATGCAAGTCTGCTTGAAATAAGGCTGCGTGTTCTTCACAGCACAAACAAGCTTTTATTTTAGTTTATTCTTTCAGCTAAAAACGACATACTGTAATACTTTTTGCGGGTTGGTTGTAAAAGTGTAAAAAGTGATCAGTTACACATTTCTTTTCATGCACTGATATACACTTTAGGCAGTCGTTCGGGGCAGGAAGCAGACGTGGGTAGAACACGTCTGAATCAATGAAGATGTCAGGAGGGGCAGCGGCATTTTCTCCGCTTGTGCTGGAGATAACCTGGTCCTATCCCGCGCTGTCAGTCTTGAGCGGCGGCGGCGTGCACTACGACCCACACATTTTCACACAGATTACATCATAACACAAAATAGAACCAGCAATACGCTCGCTCCTGTCAGATGGGAATTTGTCAAGTGCTTATGTTTGGAACAGATACTCCGCTATCAATCTTTTCAAATCTGCTGATGGAAAAACTGCACCGGAAAACACAAATAATCACATTCTACGTTTTTTTTTTGTATGACTATATCCAATAGTAGCTGTGATCCAAGAAGCGGCGAGAGATTATGTTTTTAAGGGGGAAATAAAAACAACTTGACATTTGGCGGAAGATGGAAACGACGACGTGAGCGCAGGCGGCTAATGCGTGATTAGCGCTCACAGGTGAATAGGGAAGTGCAGGTAATGACAGAGCCAAAATGGAGGCATGCTTTTAGTTGCCGTGGGTAGATTTCCAGCAGAACACGGGAGTACGAGGCGATTACGGGTCTCATTACAGCAAGCAGGGATGCGGGGACTTAAAGGGAACTATTCTATATTCGGCGAAATTGACTTTTTTTTGCCACTTTCAATGGAGACACTCTTCAAAATGGACTTTTATGAGCTTATAATGGCGCTCTAATAGTTCGCCTCGTCATTAGCTTAATCTTATTTTAAGTGCATGTTTGAGTAATTATATATTTTCCTTGCGTTGGAGGCTCGGAAAACAGATCTGTGCTTTAAAGCCGTACTGTGCAACTTTTCGGGTGGGTTCCATGAATGTTCCTCAGTGGTGTAGTTTTGTACTTGCACGTCTTTGTAAAGTTTTGGGCGGACAGGCAACTCACTTCGTGCTCTATTAAAAAAAAAAAAGAAAGAAAGAAGAAAAAGCTGCATTCTAGACTGATATGGCAACAAATTTGTGTCATAATTTTCTGAAAACTCTCATTTATTCAGATCACGACGAACACCCACCAATAGACTCATTTCACAGAGCTGCCTGGTTAGTTCAGGGCCGGTTCAGCCTATACACAGAGTAAGAAGCTGCTTAGGGGCCCCTGAAATCTGGGGCCGGCCCTGGTTGCGGTTCTCTCAATAACTGCGGAGCCACACTTCCTGCATCATTCATTGTGCACTGGAAAGTTGCTGAAATTGTCTCGCTAAAATGAGTCAATAATGTAATACCAGGGAGCACGTTGCAGATAGATCACACACAGCACGACAAGACGTTTACTACGATGTAAATACTTCACCGCAGGAAGCTTCTGTGTTTAGAGAAAAAGGTATTTGTGCGTTGAAGTTCCCTGGGATTTTAATACACACTTCTTTCTGGATTTGAAAGAGATGCTTTGACGCTAATGCTAACTGAAATTACAATCTGAATGATTCTGCACAGAAAGACTTCACTTGTCATTAGATGTATTTTCATAAAGTTGTTCTGTGTTCTGTTTTGAGATTCAGATTAGCTTAGCATTAGCTTTGACACACAAATACCTCATTTTAACAACTCACATGTTTCCTCAGGCCTTACATCCATCCATAACTCGCTGTCCGCCGTATGATATTTAAATAGTGATTTATTTTAGCAAGACTCTGCTAAATCCTCATGCAGAATGAATGGAGCAGCTCCGCAGTTTTTAAGAGAACCCGAGCTAGTCGGGCGGCTCTGTAAAAATGCAAGGCTCTACAGGACAAGAGAGTGTCTGTATTTGAGCGCAGAGCTGCATTTAAAGTCACTGAACCCTTTTTTACTTTGGCAAAAATGTGTTTTCTTGCCCCAGTACAGATATATTTTATAAGCAGCTCTTGAGGTCAGTCAGAATAAGTCCTCTGTGCCCTGTCTGCATCTGATTATAAAGAGTTTTATTGTCTGATAATCAGGAAGTATGTTCTAGCAGGTCAGCTGTTGTTTTAACTCCACTCTGGTCTCTGAGAATTGAGTGAAGCGCTTATAAACTCATCACAGTGAATAATTAGGATGCTCTGAATGCAAACTGTTTAAAATGAACTAGTTTTTCACTTTTTAAGCATAGACTGTTTTAAGAAAAGGACTAAGTGAGTGTGACGTCACCCAGAGTGTTCGGCTCCAGTCAAATGAAGCTCATTGAGGCTCGAGACGTTACGGGGTGAATTTGGAGCCATCTTCTATATTTAGAATTCCCAAGTATCATAGCAACCAAAGAGCCAATCCAGAGCGAGGCTGTTGAAGGTAACGCCTCTTTTTGCCCGCACTGCTGGTTTAGCGGGGAGCGGGCTCTTAGCAACGCTGTCAATCAAACCTGTTGCTAACGGCAGCAGGAGCGACCTCGGGGAAAGAAGCTGCTTGATTTGTCTGTTATTAATGTTCATATTTTGATTTACCGACTCAATAGCAATATAAAACTCCCAGGATCATGTATGATGAGTTCGACAGCAGCAGTTACAGAGATTACGAGAGTATTTCAGCGTCAGTTGGTGCTGACAACCGCGCGAGGCCACACGGAAGCGGCACTTCATCTACTTCCAGTTTTCCAGTTCAGCCTTTTACGCTAATGTGAAGTCTGACAGAGTGCTATTTAAGAAACACTTGAAAAGTAAAATATAAAGTTTTGGGTTCTCCGGTTTGTCTCTGTGTCTGTGAACAAGCCAACAGCAAGATTAACTGTTCATATCTCACGTTAACAGACCAGACACATATTCAGTTCATTGTGTGTGTTATGTTAGTGTACTGTACTGCGTTTCACCCTGTTGTTCTCTATTTTATTGTTATTATTATAATTTGCCTTTAAAAATAAAATGTCTGTTCTTGGTCTCGGATTTTGTAAAAAAAAAAATTTCCTCCAAAAGTGCGACTTATATATTTTTTTCTTCATTATTAAGCATTTTTTGCTGGTGCGACTTATACTCCAGAGTGACTTATAGTCCAGAAAACACGGTATATGTACAGGCTATGGTTTTAACACAGTACAAACCAGGTACAGCTCTTTAAAATCATGAGGTCATAGAAAGCAGGTCACGATTAATGTTTTATGGTATCACCCAGCCCTTTAATTTAACCATATGTATTCTGCTGCATTCACTCCCTCATTTCATTTATTCAAAAATCACATTATAATAAAATACAACATGAGGCATTATGTAAAGTATGTGCTACGGTGGCTTTTCCATATTGAGTTAGCGTAGCTCCGGCGGTGTTCACCTGTATATGTCTGAGCGTAACCCGTCTGGAGCGGGATGTGTTATTCATGGATAATACAGAGGCAGTAATGTGACAGATAAAAGGGAGCGAAGCATGAGGTCTGCAGCGATACTATGGCTACATGTATGTCATATAAGTGTCGTCTCTATTCTGTCAGACAAACTGTGCGCGTTTACAGCTTCTGACACTTTACCTGTCGTAATGTTGGACTATTTCAAGAGCAGTCGTGTCGAACATAATGGGAATTTCGCTGAGTAGTAGCTTGGAATGCTCCACACCTAAGCGCAAGGTAAGGAGTTCCAACCCTGTTCTGGGACATTTCCTTTGGCAAATCACAACACTTGAAGAAAAGTCGTTGACCCTAAATAAATATTCTGTTCAAAAGTGCGGTTCAAATTGAAAATTGTTATTGACTAAAGGATCCTGGATGAGTAAAGGGGAGAGGAAGGGAGGAGGAGGAGGGGTCTAGCGTCACTGCAGGGGTCCGAGTCTGCAGCCAAAGACGTCGCTACTGCTCTGTGTAAAAGTGAAGTTGAAGTTACGCCGTGAACAGTAAGTGGGTCTGAGGACATGTCCGGGTTGTTGTACAAGGATAAAATTGCTGCTGTCACCATCTTGACTGTAACAGCTGTGGAGAATGCAGGCCAACTCTTATCTGTTAGAACAGAGTGAGAAAGAAAAGCTTGTCAGACCATGGCAACTCTGCATGGAGCTGGCTGTGGAGCTCTGACAGGCACTCCGATGTCTCATCCCCAAACAAAACAACACACAACTTTCCTGCTGTGTCTGCAGAGTTCACCTAGCTCCCCCTGGAGGCCGTTCTGATGCTGCAGGACACAGATGACGGGCACTTTTGTTCTGAGGGCTGTTACTCTCCTCAGACCGCCCTGACACAAGATCTGCCGGCACTTCCTTCAGACACTAATGGTAAATTTATGTAGTTCACTCAAAGCGCTTTACATCAAGCAACCGCTCAACTATTCATGCATACACTGGGGCAAGGTGAGTGAAGTGTCTTGCCCAAGTGCACAACAACAGTACTGTGGGACCTGGAATCACAGTGGATCTGACCAGTACCAATGTGTAGATCAAGAGCGGGATTTGAACCACCAACCTTCGGATTTCAGTGGATGAACACTTCAACAGAGCTACTGTCACACAGAGGTGATCTACTCTATCTGTCTGTGCTTTGGTGTAGCCCTGGTCTCCAGTTTGACCCCTGTTCTTGTCTAAACCAGGTCCAAATCCAGGTCTATGTGACAGTTTATAATATGGTCAAAATGCTCCAAATATTTGACACTGCAGCCTGACCCTCAATCTGCACATGCTGGCACCAAAAAGGCTCTTTTATTTGTTTTGAGGAAACATATATCTATATATTACTGTTGCATCATGGTATTGCGCCGTACGTGCCCACTGTTGCTTCATTGCCTTGCTAGTACATGTAATCCTGTGTATATTTCCTCTTGTACTTTGTGGAGCCAGTGGCCCCTGTATTGACAGAGCAGATGCCTCTAAAAGCGGAGGTCTTTACTTCCCGCCCTCGTTTAGCTCCTTTGAAAAGCCTGGCCTGGCCCCGGGGCCCCTGGGCTCCTGTGTGTTCCTGTGTGCTCACCACTCACACTCTCTATATAGATCTTATCCTCCTCCACCCACCTCCTTTTACTTTCTGCACTATTTATCTCCCTCCACCGCGCTGTCTCCGGCTCTCACTGCCTCGCTCTGTCCTTGTAATAATGACAGCAATTCATATTGGATTTCTCTATTCTCCGAAGGTGATGGGGATGAGGCATGGAGGGCAGGAGTGTGCAGAAGAAGACAGTTCATCAGAAAGAGCGGCAGCAGAGCGAGCAGAGGAGATGGAGGGAGCGGGGGAGAGGTGAGCGGAGGGAGAGGAGAGACGGAGTATGAGAGGTGAGTAAACAGAGATGCTGGAGGTCCTGTAGGTTACTCTGTACCTGTGGAAAGGTCTGAACAGCCTGTTTTCATTTCTAAAGCTGCAGAGTAAGGACACCAGGTAAAGGTCCTGTTTTATTCACACGTTTAACACACAGAGCCTGTATATTTAGGCTTGAGTTCTTCTCTCAGACAGGAAACACTCTGTTCCACCTTGTGATGTCATGAAGTAATACAGGAAGTGCTCCACTGTGTTTTTAAACTCCACACACTTTCACTCGAATCATCTGGATGATTTCAGACCTGAAATTTCCAATCTGTACTGAGCAAAAGGTAAAAAGCAGCTGTTAACTTGAAAACTACCACTTCATGACATCACAAGGTGGAACAGAGCATTTTGAGTGTGTTACTCAAACATGTGTGAATGAAACAAAACACAACTCCAGGTCTGTTTTTGAGGTGACAGCACTCTTAACATCATTTAAAGCTCACAAGAATCACTTTAGGATCTTTAAGAATTCTATTTAAAAGTGTAGGAACAATTTACACACAAGGATCTCTTTTTTTGTGAGTTTAAACATTGTTTGAACAAAATAAAGGTGTAGACTCCGTGTAGACTCCGCACACCTGACTGGGAGACGCACTGAGGAGACGCACTGGACTGAAAGGTTTTAAAAAAGACCCCTGCACACTGTCACTCTTGGGTCACTTTTATTAGTACAACACTGTGGTTCCTCTGACCTTCCTTCCACTCTCCTTATATAATTTAAGGGACTGCCCCCGCAAGAGTAATCAACCAATCACATCAGGGAAAAAATACAGGCACAATTAAACCCCAACTTTGCTCAAGGGGGCTGTCCCTTTAACTCAAATAAGGAGAGAGGAACGAGCTGAGGAAGGTCAGAGGGACCGAAAACGTTGTACAGGGCGTCTCAAAAGTCACTGACAGTTGAAAAAAATGCATAACTCTTTTATTTCTAAATATTTTAATTTTATTTTTTCAGAGTATTTAGAAATACTCTTCCGACATTAATATGAGCAAATACAGCACCGAGGAATGAACCCTCATTGTGCAGTGGTACTTTGAGTCACGTGGGTCAAATTCAGAAACCCAGAGGTGTTACCGTCGACATTTTAATACCAGAGATGCCCCAAGTGTACATGCCATTAAAGGAAAAATAAGGTTTTCACAGACAGGGGGCAGTATGTGATCTCCACAGACCTGACTAGTCCTGATTTCTTCCTGTGGGACTATCTTAAAGAAAAGGTGTTTGTGAATAAACCTCAGACAATAAACGACTTAAAACGTAATATCGAGATTCAAGTAAGAGCCATAAGCCCGGAAATACTTAAAATGTTAAGCGAAATATGTTGGATCGAGCTATTCAGGACGAAACGAAAATGGTGGACACTTAAAAAAACATTATTTTTACTTCCCCTAAATTAAGTAGTGATACGTTCAGGTTTGATTGAACAATTATAACTGTATTGCCAAAAATCTCAGACGGTTCAGTTTACCTACTGCTAAAATTCGGTGACTATAACTTAAGAATTATAGGAGCTACTGAAGATTTAAAAGTGTCAGTGACTTTTGGGCCTTGTACTAATAAAAGTGAACCAGGAGTAAGACAGTGTAAAAAGCTTTTCTAGCAAAATAACAGCGTTGTCATTTAATCTGAATGGTCTAGTCATAACTATTGCGCCGTTTAGTTTTGGCCCGTTTTATCCTATGCACTTAAATTCCGGTGGAGTCGGCAGATACACGAGATAAAGCTGGATGTGTGCGAGGAGGAGCTGGAGACACCCACCACGACGCATTCAGCACAACCTTCTTACCGGGCACCTTTCCATATTTCCACGCTAAATCTTTACATGTCGTCCAAGGAGGAATTTTACTATATCTGGCAACGTACTGTCCCATGTGTTATTGCAGACCACATTTGCTGGGAACGTTGCCAGTGAATTTCCTGACTGTGCATGTGCCAAGAGCCGGGCAAAGTTACTGCATTGGAAATATAGTACAGTAAATATACGATTGTAGCTGTCCAGAGGAATGATTTGTGGAATTGCTGTGTAAGGAAAAGCCTGTGAATGGAAGTAGGAATGGTTTTCTTTAAAGTGACAGTATGTAACTTTTTAGACTAAGATAAAAGCATGTTTTTTTTTCATTTTGGATGTTTTTATGGCTGTTTTCTTCTGCTTATCCCGGGGCAGCAGTCCAAGCAGGGGCTCCCAGACTTCCCTCATCCCAGACACGTCCTCCAGCTCTTCTGATGGGACCCCAAGCCGTTCCCAGGTCAACGGAGAGGCATACGACCCAGCTCGTGTGCGGACAGGGAAGTAACAAAAGAAACCAAGATGGAAAAAGGCAACTTAAGAAGTAATTTACTGAATAGGGATGTTAAGAGTAAACTAAACAAAAATGGTCTAAAAAAATATTGAAACATACGATACCTAAAGTTAACTAAAGCACAAATTTCACAGTAACATAACAAAATCTTGACGAACAAACACGCGAAGTGTTTCAGGTCAGAGTCACTATCACTGTAGAGACACACAAAAGAGACACACTGCACATACCAGACGGCACACTGGCCACGCACAGGCCAGCAGCCCCGAACACGTGACCCGAATCTTCTTAAATGGGTGGAAGGCAGGTGAAGGTGGGCCCCAGGATTGGCCAGGCTGAGAAAGTGTCCTCCAATCACAGCCAAGGCCAACAGCCATGATTATGGAGACAGTAACAGATTCAGGGACACACACACAAAACATAATAGACAAACACAAACAACTAACATAACTTAAGGCCTAGAGTTTCCTTCCTGAGCAGACTTGCATCTCCATAAACCTGACTCTTACGTAGCCTGGAGGACGGTCTAATACAGGGGTGGGCAAACTACGACCCGGGGGCCACAAACGGCCCATTGGGCTTAATAATCCGGCCCGCAGAACGTGACCAAATTATGGAGCATTTCAGCTACATCAACCTTGTATTACTCTCTTCTCTTATCGACCTTCTGCAAAAATGAGCTTATCAAAGAAAAGAAAAGTGGATAGTGAGCGCTAAGTGTTTAATACAGAGTGGACAACTATTTTTTTTTCACCAAAGTCTGATCAAAGTACTAAGGCAAGTTTTTTCCTGACATTCAAATCAGCAAAAACTAGCAAGCTTTTCTCTGAAGGCGAGTTTTTAAAAGAATCCATCTGGAAAACAATTTTTACAATGATCCCTGCATATTCAGGCTTTACTACATGTTACAGCCAAATCTCTAATGTTATATTTACATATATATATATCTTGGCCCGGTCCCTCTGTCACATTTTAGAGCCCACTGTGACCCGTAAGTCAAAAAGTTTGCCTACCCCTGGTCTAATACCTGCTTGTTTCCATGGAAATGTTGTTGCTTTGACTATAATATTCCACAGTATCTCCATGCAGAATGTTAAAAGAATACGGTTTAAACTTTATATTTCCACGGAATTATGTAAGATGACATGCCACCTCCAGAAAATACCTTTATTGTACCTTTAAGTTAATAAAAATCATGTTTGTGGTGAGGTTTGTTTAACATATAAATTCAAAGCGATGTTTCCTCTTAAATTTGAATTGCCAAAGTGTGAATTTATCATTTTTTAAAACCACGAACGATTAAAAATGTCCTGGGAAGGTGCGCCATCTCACCAAACCCTGTCTCGCCCGGGGCCCCGACAGAGTCTTGCCCAGCGATACATTTTCTACACCACAGATATTTACTTTTCTGAATTTATAGTGCACATGAATAACAAGCAATCAGTACACAGTTTGATGACGTCATAATTTCAGATCTGTTTGAAAAGAACTATGATCTGCATAACCGAACCTTATCATTATTGACTGGTTCCACAAAGTCGCTGTAATGATCTCGGAAATTCAAGTCTTCTCATCTGACAATAACGTCTCTGGATTGAAATAATGGCCCCGCTCCCTGAAGCTGTTGTGAGGACATTTAAAGTGACCTACTCTGCAAAATGGACGTTTCAGAGCTTTTAACCATGTCACAGTTGTTTCCTTCTCATTTACTCCTGAAGTTGTATTTGAAGCGAATCGTTCATTTTTGAGCAATCTTTAATCGCTTATTATCAAGACGCCATTTTAGCCCCATAAACCCTCGTTTTCATCTGCGTAAATACTTTGGATTTACTTCCAATTCAGCGACAGGGCCGGTCCAGCCTATAAGCAGACTAAGCAGCTGTTTTAGGGGCCCAAAGCCACCAGAGGGCCCCCTAGAGCCCATACATTTGTACTGACAATAATATAATATGTAAAGTTATACTAGAAACAGTGCTCGGGTGTTTACGGCAGCCTAAATACGCCTCTATAAAGATTAAATTTGTTTTTTTTTTATATAGTAGCAAAATATCTGAGGTACTTTTGAATGGCTCTTTTACAAGTTTGATTAAAATATTTCAGTCTTTTGGTTATACAGGGTCAGGCAAAATGATCTGACACATTTTTAGGTTTTATTAGTAGTTTTATTTTTGAAAAGTACATATAATGCCATTCTGTTTCATTATGTTTTAAAATTAAATCAGTCAAATGGGATCCGTTATTGTCCACACATTGTCGAAGGCGTTCACGAAAGTCGTCCATAACTCGGCGGGTCATTTTCGTTTCAATGCAGATCCAGTAGCTCTGAAGTTGGTAATCCATAACAAGATCGTGTTTCGAGCTGGTACAGGATTGCATTTTATTTAACCTACAAATGTGTCAGATCATTTTTTCCTGACCCTAATAAAAATACAACTGGACAAGGTGATGGGGGCGTGGCCATAATGTCAAGTCCTCAATAGCTGAGCCCAGGTACATCCACTGCGTCAGGCCCAGAGAAACATTCTGCTTTGGGCCCCCTGAAAACTAGGGCCGGCCCAGATCAGCGGACTTGAATATTGCGATTTAAAATGTGCAAATAATAACATAATGATCCAGGGGCGTCAAAACTCTGATAGCTCTATAGCAGACATGAGCACATTATGTCTTCTTTAACGCTTCTTTTTTGTTTTATATAGATAGGCCCAGTAATTACACAGATATTAACCATAAATATCAAGTGTTTTGCGCTGGCTTTTATACGGAGTCTTCGTAATACTTCCAAAATCCTCCCACACCTGAACCTCTGATTGCTAAACACTCAGATAGTTCCACAGCTCTGCTCCGCTCAAAATCTCTGTTCGTTGATTGAGTTCAAAGTGGTTAAATGAGCACGATGACTGTTTCAACATGGAGGCTGCGGAGAGAGCTGAGAGGACTGTGGTACTACTGCCACAAATACTGCAGTATCTGCCCTGTGCTCACATCCAAGTCATCTCATAAGTGCAAAACAAGACGAAGCCGAGCTGTACCACTGAGGATAGGCGGACGATCTGTCGCTGAGTGTCAGGTCCTCGGTCCCTTTGTCCTCCCCAGGTGCGGAGTTGCAGGTGTGCCTGGGAGGAGCCCGAATCTCCGCCCAGCTCCAGGCTCCGACACAGAAGGGAGGGGGAAAAACAGCACCAAAACCAGAGCAGACTGGGATCATGACAAACAATCCATCAAAGTGGTTTTTCACGTGTCTGTCCTATGTTCTAACGGCCTGTCCCAAGTCCTAAAGTGGAGACTTCGTGGTCCTCGATGACACATGTCTCTTGTTCCTTCGCCGCTCCAACGCCACAGTGCCCCTACGTGTATATGTCACCGTGATCCGTCATCCTGCGTCTAAGTCCAAAACGAAAGGGAAAAGGAGCGCCACTTAACCGCTCAAAGTTTTCCCAAGCCCCCGTCAAACTCTCCTTAATTCAAACGCTATGCAAAAAAGGTCGGAACTGCAACAGCTCTTCAACAATTCAGTAGCCCACAGGAGCAGAGGAACACAAACTTCTTCCCTCGCTGAACGCTCTCATTTACATATCAGTTTTGCAGCAGAAACAATACAAACACTTCCCATTGGTAAATCACACGCAACACGCCCACGAACTGAGCAAGGTATTTTTCAGTTTATGCTAGCAGTTTACCGCCTGTTTCGATAACTGAGGCCTTAAGTGACGTAAACACGAGAAACCCGCTGTTCCAAGGCTGGAGACAGGTCCCCGAATGCGAATGTAAATGCGCTTGTTGCTCAGTGTTGCATTGGAAAATAAACTGTCGCAGATGGACATGTACAGTCAAATGATGCAAGTGTAAAAGAGCTGCAACTTTAGCCAGAACTTTTTGTATTGTACTGTATAGTGTACGAGCGAGGGCATGTATGGTCTTCATCACTTCACACATCCGAGCTCGAGGTTTTACCGCTGTATACTCCAAACTTATTGGAGGAAGAGTCTTTTATTGGCGTTTGCATCTCTCCATTCATTTTGTGTCGTAATGCAGGACGGATTTGGACCAAGATATGCAGGACTCAGGGAAAGGTTTACAGTGTTTATTTACAATAGTGTCAATTTTCACAAACAATGAAGGTTGACTCGGCGAAGAGCGGAGAGCGGGATACAGGTTTGGGTCCGGGTCGGAGCGGGAGAGCTGAGAGTGCAATGGTGCAGGCAGGTCCGGGGTAGGGAACGGAGCGGAAGCCAGAGTCCGGGGCCGAGGAGTGCAGGGGCGAGCGGACCAGAGCGAGGAGCTGGATGCGAGGCAGAGTCCAAAGACGGGAGGTGCAGAGATAATAAGGCAAACTATACCGGGATTGGGAAGCAAGGTCGGAGCAGAGCCAGGAGTGAAGGAGCTGGGATGGTCCAGGAAGCGGGATCTGAAGAGTGACAGAAAACATCCAGCAAGCGAGACAAAAAGAGAGCAAAAAATACAAAGACTAAGAACAACTGGATAGTCACTTGGACACGCGGACGATCTGACCCGAGTGTCTGGTCCTGGCTCCTCTTATCCCCGGCAGGTGGTGTTGATTACACTGATGAGACTCAGGTGCGCGCAGGAGGAGCCAGGAACTCCGCCCAGCTCCAGCGTCAGGCAGGTGAGGGAGGGGGAAGGAGAACACAGAAGGCAAACACAGAGCAGGAACACATGCATCGTGACAGTTTGCCATTCAGTTATAGGTCTAACCTTTGCACTGGTGACAGTCAAGAGTTACTAGACTGCCCGGTCAAAAAAAAGTCTCCACCAAAAAAAAAAAAGGTCACGCACTCTAATATTTAATTGGACCGACTTCAGCTTTGATTACTGCACATTTCGCTTCTGCATTATCACAAGATTTATTTCCATCCAGTGTTGCATTAATTTTTCACCAAGATGTTGCATTGATGATGGTCGAGTCTGACGCTGCACAAATCTTCTCCAGCACATCCCAAAGATTCTCAATGGGGTTAAGGTCTGGACTCTGTGGTGGACAATCCATGTGTGAAAATGATGTCTCCTGCTCCTGAACCACTCTGTCACTATTTGAGCCCCATGAATCCTGGCATTGTCATCTTGGAACATGCTCGTGCATCAGGGAAGAAAAAATCCACTGATGGAATAACCTGGTCATTCAGTGTATTCAGGTGTCAGCTGACCTCATTCTTTGAGCACAGACTGTTGCTGAACCTAGACCTGACTCGTACCTATAGGCTCGGATCTGTTTGCTTAGTTAAATCCAGGTGGTGACTTTTTTTTTTTTGGCCAGGCAGTGTATATATCTAAAGTTTCTGCAAAAATATATAAATCTATAGCAAAAAAAAAAAAACACATTAAGTAGAATTTGTATGATAAGACCACTTAAAAAGGCCCATATTACATTGTTTTCACATCACAAACAGACCTGGAGTTGTGTTTTGTTTCATTCACACATGTTCCACACACAAATCCTGCAGATTTAGGCCGAGGCCGAAAACATGCTCCACCTTGTGATGTCATAAGGTAATACAGGAAGTGCTCGTCTGTGTTTTTAAACTCCTTATACCTTCATGAAATCATGGAGACCTCTGGAATTGTCAATCTCTACTGAACAAAAGGTAAAAAGCAGCTGTTAACTTGAAAACTAGCACTTTATGACATCACAAGGTGGAACAGAGCATTATTGTGAGCAGATGTAGACAGACTAATGATAAAGGGTTACTCAAACATGTGTCAGATATGTTTTTGAGGTTCTAACATGTTTTAAAGCTCACAAGAGTCAATTTGGCGTAATACAGCGCCTTTAAACGACGTCGATGTGGCTGCTCTCGTCTCAGCCGCATAAGGAGAGCTTTACATTCTACTCGAGCACATCTCCTGAGGGCAGACACACTCCTCCATGACGCATCTCAAAAGTTTGTTCAGAAGCAGAATGTGAATGACGCTTCTCTAACCAAATTCACGAATCATTAAAGACACGACAGTTTGTATGAGAACTTAGACCACTCATTTCATTAAAGGGCCTGTGTTACACTTTGTTTTATCTATGGTATAATGTCGTTTCCTCACCAAAAACAGACCTGGAGTTGTATTTTGTCTCATTCACACATGTTTAACACACAAACGCTGCATATTTCAGCTAAGTTTTTCTCTCGAAATGAAAACACTCTGTTCAACATGTTTGATCGTTTCAGCCCTGACATGTCCAATCTCTACTGAACTTTAAGTAAAAAAAGTAGCTGTTAACGACCGCTTCATGACGTCACAAGGTGGAACAGAGCATTTTAAGGATTGGAGACATACAGGCTAATAAAATGTGTCATTGATTGTTTTTAAAGAGGTTTCAACATTCTAACACAGCTCACACGAGTCCATTTTGTGTAATATAGGACCTTTAAAACTTAGTTAATATCATTATAATTAAGATTTTGAAAACTGTGTTGTTGACGACATAGGCAGAGTTATTCCATTTTAAGACTCAGCAGTACTTTCTCTATGTTTGTACTTCCTGAAATTATGTAAAACTCTGATACTGTCGTGATGAGGGGTGTGAGGCGGACCAAAAGATGCGGGACTCAGGGCAAGTTTTTGGGGGGTTTATTGACAGAACAAGACAAGTGACGGGAGAACATACGAGGAGCTGGGTGCAGGGGTGCAGGTCAGGGTCCAGAGGTGCAGAGAACACAGGCAGGAACACGAGCCACGAGCGGGGACACGAACAGGACGAAGACACACAGGTAGTACCATGGTGAGACAAACAGACGATCTGACCCTGAGTGCTGGGTCCTGGCTCCTCTTATTCCGTTCAGGTGGTGTTGATTGCGCTGATGGAGTTCAGGTGCACATAGGAGGAGCCAGAACTCCTCCCAGCTCCAGGCTCAGACAGGTGAGGGAGGGGCAGGGCACACACAGGAGGCAGGGACAGACCAGGGATCATGACAGATACATATTTACCACTGGCACTATCCCACCAAACCAAGTCATAAAAACATAACCTGACCTGTGCAAACAAGCAGCTGACCATCAGGTTGGTGGACAAACGCTCCAACCACTTAGGCCCGGGGTGTCCAAACTATGGCCCGGGAGCTAAATGCGGCCCTCAGACCTTCAGTTGAACTGCCCCAATTGGTCATAATCAGTACTTTTTATGGCAAATTTGAGTAATCCTACTAATACAATCTAAATAACATCACATTGCTTTATCACACAGACCTGATATTAATATTTCAAACCGTATTTAAAGTATGAAGTCAAAACTATGTTAAATGCACCATCTGAATAATCTACTGTATTGACCACTGACCCTCCGCGTCAAATATTTTTCAAGATATGGCCCTCGGTGAAAAAAGTTTGGGCACCTCTGACTCAGACACTGTCACCCTCAAAGTTAATGGTTTTATGGTTGAATTGGTTTTATTAAAGAAGGTGCACATCCTGCAACCAGAACAGCCTAAATACAGGATTACAGTTGCCCCTCGCTATATCATGGTTCATCTTTCGCGGCCTCGCTGTTTCGCGGACTTTTTTGCACAATTTTGCATGAGTATGAGCGTGCATTGTGTTCTGCGTCCTGATTGGCTAAAGGACTGTAGACCATTGTCCATCAGTCTCCTCCGTGTCTCCTGTACAGTACAGAATGTGTCAGACAAATTCACATAAATGTTGGATCGCAGTGTGACTCTAAAGTGCTGAAACCTTTGCTGACAGCGATGACATTCATGACAGCAAGGAACAGGATGATGCGGAGCCCAGGCCATCGACAAGTACTTTTCACACATCGCCAAGCCCCTTTAATGCCACCAAGGGCTGGTTTGACAAAATAGTGTTTCTGTTCACGGAGAGATACTGCAGATACACGTGAACAACACATTTAAAGTGATCATCGAGGAAGGGGGAAATAATATATGAAGGTTTGAACAACAGAGAAATGTCAGAAAATGTTAATACCTGTTTGAGAAAAGTGTATAAAGTGTCTGATGAGGGGTTTACAGCCTTAAAACATATAGAACAATTGTAAAAACTCAAGCTTCATGCATTTCGCCTATTGCGGGTTATTTTTAGAACGTAACCCCCACGATAAACCCCTCTAAACCTCTGTACTCGAACATGACTGAATGAAACGACACCCAACTCCAGGTTTGTTTTTGAACTGTTAAAGCAGACCTACAAACTTTTTTGGCGCGTTTTCACAGCTTTTAACCATGTTGTTCTCATTTACCCTCTTGAAGTCGTATTTGGAGCGATTCGTGCGTGTTTGAGCAATCTTTAATCGCGCCATTTTGCCGATCTAACCCTGTTTTCTCTGCAACCACCACATACCCACTGCTCTGTACTTACTTCCTTCTCCAATTATATTTTCTTCAGCAGCATCACGTCATTTTGGTACAAATGAAAAAAAAAAATCCACTATTTGCTAATGTGATGCGCAGCTGTCCATCGGAAGGGCCGACAAATACGTGGCTCTTCGTTGATGACATTTAAGGCGGCGTCAGCTCCCATTGGGCTCCGCAGTTTTCTAACACAGAAGTCAGCCGTCTTGTTTCTTTTATTAAGTCGTTTTAGATGAATATTGCGATTTAAAACATGCAAATTACAACATAATGATCCACAGGTGTGATAGATTATAATATAGACACAAACGCAACAGGTCCGCTTTAAAGTGCCACTGAATCAACCAGAAAAAAAGACCTTGAAGCCTCCATTTAGTTAATTTTTGACGCATTTCATAACTTCCCCCCGCACCGTGTTGACACTGTTTGTATTAATAATAGCGATCACATATTAGCACCACAAACAAGGCTCATCCAATATGTTTTTGCCTCGCTCACTGTTTTTCCCGTGAAAGTGTAAAATTAGGTCTGCACCTCATTCCCCTAATGAGCCAGTCAAATTTGGCACGGCGCTGGCTGCGTTTGGAGCCCAGCGTAGCCTAGCGACAGCCAATGAGAGCGCGCCGTGCGGGTTGAGTAAGCAGATAGTGTCGGGGTACTCACCTGGGATCCGGTGGAACTTGGTAGTGGGTAATTAGGAGGTCTGGTACCAGAGGTGGGTAGTACTTCGTTACATTTACTTGACTTTTTAAAGAAGTTGTACTTTTCTAACAGCATATTTTTACTTCAGTAACAGTACACTTAGTCGAGTAAAAGTTGTGGGTACTCTTTCCACTGTGAGTAAATCTACAAGTGAAGAAATGATTTGCGTTTCTTGCAGCGCTCCTTCAGATTTAGTTTTTTTTTTAACCATTTCTGCATCTATCCTTTAAAAATACCAGATTTTTTTCATTTTTAAATGTTTTGTCCTTCACATTGCACCAACTTTAAATTATAAATCAGATTTTTTTAAAGATTGGAGCTTTGTTTCCTCATCAAAAACACGCCCGAGGAGGTTGTAGATGTCGTCCATGCATGTTTGAGTATTTTAGCGATCTCTCCTCCGGCCTTTTCAAAACCTCCTTACGGTAAGATTCTGTGCAAGGCTCCGCCCACAAGCCTACGTCACTCATGCTCCCACACGACAATCCTTCATAAATATACAAAAAAAATGATGCAAACTGTATACTACAACTTCACAAACCTGGTGCGATGTGCAGTAGTTTCATTAGCTGGTTGCGCTCTGAAGGGGAAACTTCTAAAACATGTTGATACATTGTTTTCGCCGGATATAGCATTTTCAAAAGTATTTTACTCTTACTTGAGTACAGTTTTGGATACTCTGAGCACAAAGGCCGGCCCCTCCCTGCACACAGCGGGCAGGTTCGGAGAGTGATGGAGAGGAATGCTAAAGTGTCGAGGGGAGAGCGCTGACCCCTGCAGACAGACGCCTCCCTGGCCTGACAGCTCCATCTCAGACAGACTCTGCCATCGCCCGAAGAATCACCAAGTGCGAACGCCGAGCCCAGTAGACAAGCTGCGTGTTCGCTCGCCACAACTTCAGTAAAGTTCAACTGGAAAACAACGAAACCTCTTCAGCATAAATTAAAGGGCTCATATTACTCTGATCTATGTTATAATCTTCTTTCCTTATCAGAAATCGAACCAAAGTTGTGTTTTGTTTCATTCACACACGTTTAACACACAAACTCTGCATATTTAGGCTGAGTTCTTCTATCAAACAGAATGTTCCACATTGTGATGTCATCATGTGGTAATACAAGAAATGCTGTTTTTAAACTCCATACACCTTCACTAGAATCATTTGGACCATTCAGGAATGTCCAATCACTACAAAACAAAAGTTAAAAGAGTTGAGAGTTGGTAAATTGAAAACTACCACTTGATGACATCACAAGGTGGAACAGAGCATTTTGAGGTTTGGAGACAGATTAACTCTATAGCTTCAGATGTTATAGTCCATTATAGCTCGCCTAGACTTGTTTTCTTATTTTTTAGCCATAAAAATCATGTTAAAGGAAGTATCAGCATGTACTTTGGCCTTTTTTCGCACGACTACCTCTATTTTACATATCCATCTTTATCTTTTTCTTTGACGCATCAAATAAGCGACTGGGAGAATCCTGGCGGCACCTTCGCTCTGATTGGTCGTCTTCGAGGGACAACATGAGCACATTAGCGTAATGACAGTAACATATTTACAGAGCCCCATGCCTCTGCTTTGAGACGGCGTTTGAATTTACATGAAGCACAATTGGTTGCGGAGTTACGATAATGGAAAGTCCACAACCACGAGTCTATCGGCGGCGATAGCATCCGACGCTATAGAGTTAAGGAAGTGTTACTCAGAAGCAAAACACCACTTCAGGTATGTTTTTGATTATTAACAACACTCTTAAAGCTCACGAGAGTCAATTTTGCATAATATAGGACCTTTAAATCGCACTACTACACTACATAAACCCATTACATTCCTGGTGAACAGTACACACATGGAATTGTTCTCATCTAGTCAGAATTTATTCAATAACTAGTTTTATTGCTCGAAAATATCTTGAAAAAACATGATCAGTATTCTTAATCTGAGCATGGCCATCCCTCCACAGATCTGATCTTTTACTTAGCCTGGTGGTGTTTACCTATGACGCAACTAAACTGGCAATATCGAAACAGAGAAACATTTTTGAATGCTTAGAGAAGACGCTTTTGGTTTAATGGGTGAATGAAACAAAAATACAACTCCAGGTATGTTTTTAACGACGGGACGACAGTAACACGGGTAAACGCCCCAAATAGGCAATTTTGTGTAACGAGACTTTTTTTTCCACAGCTAAACTTGCAGCAGTCGCTCGGTTTGTAGAACGTTCATCCACTGATATGAAGGTTGGCGGTTCAGGTGGGTACGATCCTGGCTTCCATCGGTTTATACTGTTGTTGTGCACATTGGCAAGACACTTAAAACTGATATTATTCCTGATTTAAGGTTAAGGTACAAATGACTGTCCCCCGCAGTGACATTTGTTCTCTGCATTTGTCCCATCCACCCGGGAGACCCATTCCCACATCTTGAGCTAGTTTTGGTCACGACGGAGCGTTTGACCCGTCCCAGCACTGCCTTCTACTTTAAACCCGGGTCGTGATTCAGTCCGGCCCTTTGCCCAGACGCTCGAGCGCGTGAGAGAGTTTACGCACACTTAATTTTGCTCCTACATTCACCTCCATTTCCCCTCTGCTCCGCCGTCAGCCGTTGTCAGCCATTACGAGCACTCCGCTGAGCACGCTAGGCTAATGACTTTATGACCAGTCCAGACCCTCTCTGCTCCACAATGTGTGACCACTGCTCTGGACTTTCACACTGTAAATTCATTCTGCCCTGGATTTACGAAAGGCTGTTACCCAGGCCAGACTCGCAGGCCGGCGGGCGTCTCGGGTCAGCCGGGTCACAGACTGCACACCAGAAACGAACGTCCAAAAGTGCTGGACTAAAACACTAATGTGAGCGCCATCTTTTTATGGTGCCATTAAATGTGTAACGTAATGGAAATATACAGTTTTTTCTTCTGCAAAATGTCTCGTGGAGATGTTATTGCTTTGCCTGAAAAGCACAGAATGGTATTAAACTTCTTTTTGCATTTAAGGAACCGCTCATACATCACGACACGACAGTATTCATCAGTGGGAGCTGGAATCGCACCGTCAACCTGTGGATCAGTGCATCTGACCGCTCGACTAGTGAAGTTTATGTCGAGAGCTGGATTTGAGCTGCCAACCTTCAGTAAGCGGACGAACACTCTACCAACTGAGCCACTGTCAGAGCCTGGAGAGTTGGTCGACACAATGGAGTAAAATCAATGGTTTGGTTGATATGTTTGTTATACAGGGTGGCCCAGAAGTCACTGACACTTTTAAATCTTCAGTAGCTCCTATAATTATTAAGTTATACTCACCAAATTTTAGCAGTAGATAAACTGAACCTTCCGAGATTTTTGGCCATACATACGGTTATAATTGTTCACTTACACTTGAACTTTTCACTACTTAAACTAGGGGAAGTAAAAATGAGCTAACTTTGAAAAATAATGTTCCTTAAGTATCCACTATATTCAGTTTCACCCTGAATAACTCGATCCAACACACTTTGCATAACATTTAAAGCATTTCCGGGCTTATGGCTCTTATTTGATCCTCGATATTACGTTTTAAGTCGTTTATTGTTTGAGGTTTATTCACAAACACCTTTTCTTTAAGATAGCCCCACAGTCAGGTCTGTGGAGATCACACACTGCCCCCTGTCTTTGAAAAACACTTATTATTCCTTTAATGGCATTTACGCTCGGGGCATCTCTGGTATTAAAATGTCGACGGTAACACCGCTGGGTTTCTGAATTTGACCCATGTGACTCAAAGTACCACTGTACAATGAGGGTTCGTTCCTCTGTGCTGTATTTGCTCATATTAATGTGGGAAGGGTAATTCTAAATACTCTGAAAAAATAAAAGAAAAATATTCAGAAACAAAAGAAGTATGATTTTTTTCAACTGTATTTTTTTCTTTTCTTATTATGGATTTTATATATATTTTAGTGAGCTTGAATGAGGTTTTCAGGAGGCTATAATGCCAGTCCTTTCCACAGAGCTGTGCAGGTGTAAGACGCTGGTTAGACTGATCAAACTTATGCCACTGTTTGATTTCACATGTTAAGCTGATGCTGTGTGTGTCAGAGAGATTCTTGAGTGTCGACTTTCAACAGTTCCAAAAAATTAACCAGATTATGGACTAAACGGGGAGGTGGGGTTTACCAGTTCCAGTCCCCCACAGCTCACACAGGGATCAGTGTAGAATCCCCCACGGGACGTCTGTGAGGAGCAGCACCAGGGACCAGCTCCAGCTCCAGCACATGTCCCTCCACATGTACGAAAGGATCATTTCAACTTTCATATGTTCTTATATCCCCTGAATTCACAATACCAGTGGGGAAAAGTTATGAGCAGATGTGCTTTCCCCATCTGAAGTCAGGAAATCAACCACCAACTTCCACTACATTCTGTTACAGCTGAAATGTGGAGACAATGAGCACTTTTACATATTTATTATTAACATTCATTTTAACTTTTAACTTTTCTAAGAACAGTGTGAATATAGGTCTGTGGGGAAAGGGTTGCCCTGAAAACTGGACCTCCTGTTCCCTCTACAGCAGGGGTGTCAAACTCAAATTCACAAAGGGCCAAAATTGAAAACTGGGACTAAGTCGGGGACCAAACTAAATATTTATTGAAAATAAATGCATGTTTTTCAGAAGGGCTGGATTAAACTTGAGTGAGGCGACAGGTATGAGATGCTAATGAATGTGAACAGAAGTGTTGGGGGTCAGCGCCAACACATTTGCAAAGCATTCTGGGATTTGTAGTCTCTACTCTGCTGCAAGGATTTTAACAGGAACTCCCAGAACAGCCCACATCACACCGGTTTTATCGTCCCTCCACTGGCTGCCGGTGAAATATAGAATTGATTTTAAATTGTGTGTTCTTACACATCGGGCATTACATGGTCAGGCCGATATGCTGTGCCATTATAACTCTGGTCGTACCCTCCGGTCCTCGGACCAGAATCTCCTCATGGTCCCAAAGACTCGTAAAACTCGTGGGGATCTGTCTTTTCAGTCTGTGGCCCCTAGACTGAAAGTCACTGATTTCGCCAGGCGAAATCAGTGACTCCTTTAAGAAGCAGCTGAAAACGTTGTTATTCAGAAAAGCTTTCAGTTGACTGGGTTGATGTCTAGTTTTATTTCCCTGTATTTTTGACCTGCTCTTTCTATGTAAAGCACTTTGTGATTTTTATCTGTGAAAAGCGCTATATAAATAAAGTTTACTTACTTACTTACTTAGTATTAGTGGTGCTGCACTATACTGGTGGGTGTCATTAAACCTCCTTAAACCAGATCAAGATTATTCAATAGCTGAATTAGTTGACATTTATTTCAGTTAAAGACGGGCTATTATACAAAATCAATTCTTTTAGCTTTCTACTGTGTCTGAAGAAGGTTTATGTGTCATCCATGCATGTTTGAGTATTTTAGCGACCTCTGCTGGACCCTTATCAAACCCTCCTTACGGTTGTATGGCTGCAAAATTCTGTCCAATGCTCCGCCCACAGGCCTACACCACCCACACTCCCACACCACAACTCTCCATAAATACACAACAACATGACACAAAACTATGCACAGCAACTTGCCAAACCTGACGTGATGTGCGGCGGTATTAGCGGGATGCGGCTGATCGTGTCGTGATAGCGCTCTGAAGGGGGAGTGGCTTAACACAGAGAGCGTGGAACAAAAGTGAAACCTCTAAAACATGTTAATTAGCATCGTAATCATTCACTGCAATGAGTTTATAAGCATTTCTCACAACTTTCAGAGCAGAGTTGTGCAGTCACGCCAAAGCTGATAACAAGTAGCATACAAACGTGCGCTTCCTGCTTATCGGACAATAGAGCAGCTCATAATTAGGCGCAGAGAGTACACTTATTTTGGGACTTATTTTGACCTCAAGAGCTGCTTTTACAATAAATCTGGACAGGGGCAAGAAAATAAAAGTATCCCATGAAAAAAATCAACTTAAGTAAAAGTATTAAAGTACTTCTTTCCCAAAAGTGTAAATGTAGTGATTTTGTTTTAAAAATTATCCATATTTTGTCCAACGGAAACGATAAAAACAATTAATTTCTTTATTTTTCTCATGTATTTTGTGTATTTATTTTTGCTCAAAGCCCAGGTTTGAACTCAAAACCTTTCGTCACGGTAAAAATAACCCCTCAAATCATACGAAAAGTACTTTTTACTTCTCAGTCCGGCTTAAAAATGCAGCGGAGTATTGAGTACAGATACTGCTCTCAAATGTAGTGAAGTACCCACTGCAAAATGAACATAAGTTGAGTCCAGATACTTAAAAATTCTACTTAAATACAGTGATTTACTACTTGTACTTCATTCCCGTGCACCACTGGGACATAGATACCGTCTTGTTCTTCTAAATCGTGTCAGATGGATGTCTATTCAGTGCACGGCCGACTTTCGCGCCGCAGTGTGGGGTTTGAACAGGGTTTTGATTTGAACAGAAGAGGACGTGTGTGTGCAGATCCTGAACAGTCAGTGAGGAGCTGACAGTCTGAGGCACATTTAAACTCGGTTCTAACTCAAGCTTCTGTGAAATGTTGGCGTCTGCTTCACTTCACAGTTTTCACACAGTCCCAGCTCTCAAAGACACGGCGCCGACAGCTCAAATGTGACCGCGCCGAAGCCAGGAGGTGGGACGTGTGAGGCTGTGCGCAGGTGGAGAGGCAAGAGTGCTGCAAATGTGCTTAAAGAGCGGGTTTTTATCATCAGATAGAGTACGTTTTTTAGAGCTTTTTATCATGATTTAGTTTAGTTCTGGTTTAGTCCTGGTTTAGACCTGATTTAGTCCTGGTTTAGTCCTGGTTTAGTCCTGGTTTAGTCCTGGTTCAGTCCTGGTTTAGTCCTGGTTTAGTTCTGATTTAGTTCTGGTTTAGTCCTGGTTTGGTTCTAGTTTAGTTCTGATTTAGCCCTGATTCTGTCGTGATTAAATCCTGGTTCAGTCCTGGTTTAGTTCTGGTTTAGTTCTGGTTTAGTTCTGGTTTAGTCCTGGTTTAGTCCTGGTTTGGTTCTAGTTTTTTAGTTCTGATTTAGCCCCGATTCTGTTGTGATTTAATCCTGTTCAGTCCTGGTTAAGTCCTGATTTAGTTTTGGTTTAGTTCTGGTTTAGTCCTGGTTTGGTTCTAGTTTAGTTCTGATTTGGCCCTGATTCTGTCGTGATTTAATCCTGGTTCAGTCCTGGTTTAGTCCTGGTTTAGTTCTGGTTTAGTTCTGGTTTAGCTCTGGTTTAGTCCTGGTTTAGTCCTGGTTTAGTCCTGGTTTAGTCCTGGTTTGGTTCTAGTTTAATTCTGATTTAGCCCTGATTCTGTTGTGATTTAATCCTGGTTCAGTCCTGGTTTAGTCCTGGTTTAGTTCTGGTTTAGTTCTGGTTTAGCTCTGGTTTAGTCCTGGTTTAGTCCTGGTTTAGTCCTGTTTAGTCCTGGTTTGGTTCTAGTTTAATTCTGATTTAGCCCTGATTCTGTTGTGATTTAATCCTGGTTCAGTCCTGGTTTAGTCCTGATTTAGTTTTGGTTTAGTTCCGGTTTAGCCCTGGTTCTGTTCTAATTTTGTCCTGGCTTAGTCCTGGTTTAGTCCTGGTTCAGTCCTAGTTTAGTCCTGGTTCAGTCTTGGTTTAGTCCTGGTTCAGTCTTGGTTTAGTCCTGGTTCAGTCTTGGTTTAGTCCTGGTTCAGTCCTGGTTTAGACCTGGTTTAGTCCTGGTTTAGTCCTGGTTTAGTCCTGATTCAGTCCTGGTTTAATCCTGATCTGATATTTAGTCCTGATCTCTCCTTCACTGTGGTTCTCCTTGAGGTTTTCTCCTTCTACTTTATTAATTTTTTTTTTACGTTTATACATTTTTTTCTCCACAACACTAGCACCTCTTTACTTGGCAAATATGACACAGAGGTGACACCTACATGTTGTGACCTATTCCCGGTGGTGTAGTGGTTTGAGGCGTTGCACACATGTGGTTGTTATCTCCGGCCTTGACCATTTGCCGAATATCTCCCCCCATTTTGCAGCTGTCCCGTCAGCCTTTTGGCCCCACAGCGATGACATGTGCTTGTTAGAGATTTAAAGACGAGTCAGAGTCTATAATGTGATGATGTCATACACCCAGATGGGACATGAGACCGTTTTCTCTATTAAAAAGACTGAACTTTAGCACGAAATATCCAAAAAGTAAATTCACAAATGTTGAACCTAACCATTGTATTGGTGACTAAACCCTAGAACTTGCTGTATTACTTCAGAATTCAGCATTTTAACAATATCAATTTTAGCTACCCCCACCTGTATTAAATATTATTGGTCTATAGTATGATGTCATCTGAAACGCAGGAGGGTGAAGAGCGGGTGGGACATTCAGCAGATAATCAGGAATAAATCTCACAATGTTAAGAGCTGTTTAACCTCCTAGGACCCGAACTGTTGTATATAATGTTTTATAATTATATACATTATTCTCTTTGTTATTTGGGGTTTTTACATTATGAGAAATGTCCACATATGAGGACATTCGGGCTACGTTTTAATCATTTTGATAGAACATATTAAAGTCACACTTGAATAATGATTTGCAAAAACTATTTATTAAGTGCCTGAAACAGCAACATGAGTACCTGAGTAAAGAGTGAATCGAAGCGTTTCATTGGTTCAGCGAATGTTCTGCCCTGTGATTGGTTCAGAGCTTCAGAGTGTTCAGTGCACTTTTGTGGTTTGACAAGCACTAAACTGCTACAGTATAAAAGATTCACTAATATTTCTCAAAAATATTGGCTAGTGAGGAGTATTGTGTGACGCTAGTGGTGGATTTTGGCGACTTTTGGCATTTGTTTCATTTTCGATGGCATCTACAAATGGAAAAAAAAAAAGCGATCCATGGTTTGGGATCACACAAAACTTCTATTTCTTAATAAAAACATGTGATATATAAATTGTTGTATTTTTTTAATGTTCAAAATAGAAAATATACTATTTATGACTTCCTAATAAATAGAGTTTTGGGTTCTCAAATCATGGGCTGTGTGCTGGTTTGCAATGATTAAAAATTTGTCCACTAGAGGTCAGTGTTTTCTCCGAGGCCTCAAACACGTCGAACCATTTGAGACAATATTGAGACTGAGGTGTCAATGCTTCACGAGGCTCCATTCGCCCGTCACTTCTCTTTCTGTCATCACTAAGTGGCAGTATAATGACCTCATATGTGGACACTAGGACCTTGCAGAGAAAAAAAAAAATTGTATTGCGGCCTAGACAACCCAAAATGTCAGGTCCTAGGAGGGCTACACCACTTTCACTAGCAGACAGAACCCAGCTTGACAGGTTTCCCCAGCAGCAGTGAGGGATGGGTCAAATGAGGGACCCATTTTCCATGCTCAGGAGTACCAAGTTGGAAGATTAGCCTATTATGCCTGTTCTAGGTTGACTGGAACACTCGAGTGCCACAGTGCTGCCTATACTGCTGCCCTGCTGGTCTGGTGGTGTTTTTTTGACTGTTTATGTAGCTGTGACAGGCCCTCTGAGAGCCAGTGAGAGTGCTGTCCATTCACTTGAGTCCTATTCTAATTAAAGCTGGAAAGAGCCATATCAACTAAAGCTGCTTAGTTTAATACAGTCATCCATGCAGACAGGGGGCAGCGCAGGGGGTTTACGACACGGCCCTCATGCATAATCCCAGCCGCACATGAGGGGGCGGGAGCAGGGAGAGTGGGAAGGGGCTGAGAGGGGTGAGTGGATTTAGTCTGGACTCCACAGCAGCAAGTCTGTTGTGCTACAGCCCTTCTGTTCTTAGAGAAAGAAAGTTGATAGTTCTATTGCCACGACTGATAATGTATGCTGCCCTCGTGTCTTTAGGCCAGACACTTAAAGAGCCTTGTTTCCAGCGTGGGCAGGTAAGAATGGAAGTTTCAAGGATCCAAAATAGCATCCAGCAGCTCACAAATGATTTCCCCATGACTATTAATTGAATACAACAAATAATTAAAATATGCAACATTTAAAGAAGACACATTATGATTTTTGACCCAATACCACTTTATGTTTCCCTGAGGGTCAATTTAAGCCCATTGGGAAGTACAATACAATGAAAAGCTTAACGAGTAGGGTCATTAGATCTCGTGTTAGGGCAGTTTGAGGTGAGTCACAGCGTTCAGGACAAAAGTGTCTCTTCTCTGTATCCTTAGTGTTCTCTGTGTCCTGTAGCATTAGAGCAGAGTCCAGGAGGTGCCAGGTGAACTCTGGAGACGTCGCAGAAAAGCCTCGTCTAAGCTTCATTCTTACTCCACTCCGTTGTTTCTGTCGGTGATGAGATGGCCCACTCCCTCGAAGTGTTTTCTCTCGAAGGTCTTTTGTCACATTTGGTGTAAAAAATCTGTAGCATTTCAGAACCGTGGATACAAAAAAAACCACAAATTGCTCAAATGACATAATCCAACCATCCTTCACTTTCATCCCTTGAACTACATATGCTGCACTTGGTTGGGTTAAAATCACAAAATATTAAGTTTAAAAAATTTTGTATCTTCCAAAATGCACTTTCACTGTTATGCGCCTAAATAAAATCCACCAACCGAATAAACGTTTATGCGACTTAAGGTTTCTAAATGTCTGGTGTTTTGTGTTTCCACCTCCCGTCACTTATGCAAATCTTCAGAATGTGCATTAAAAATAAGGTGATGGAAACTAATGATGTTCATGAAAAAAAGAAAAACTAACTATATCGATCGAGACTGACTTAAAGGGACAGTATGTGTAAGGTTATCGCCAAAGGAGCAGCAGAGCAGAGGAGTAAAGATCACTCAAACATCCTCTAACAGAACTTAACTATAACTGAAGTTCATTTGTTTAATATAATTTCATAGTTTCACATCTGTTTTGTGGATGGAGCTCAACAGGTGGAATAGTCTTTATAATATAATGACTAATGGGATCCAGTAAGTAATTAAACGTGGTTTGGGCCTCATTTATCAAACATATCAACAGCTAACCACGCTAACACGCTCATAGCATTTCCATCTGTCATCCCACACGAAAAGTTAACGTTGATTAACCTGCTGATACATATATCGCTTTCCGGCTAGAAATCGAGGGGTAATAATGGACTCGAACTTGAACTTTAACAGCCACATCAAATCAATAACATCTGCAGCTTCTTACCATCTAACATATTGCAAAGATCAAAGATATACTGTAAAAAACAGACTTGGAGAGACTTATTCATGCATTTGTCTCCAGTAGGTTAGACGACTGTAACGTCCTGCTCACTGGCCTCTCCAAACGAGCTTTAAGACAGAACAGTACATCCAGAACACTGCTGCTCGGGTCCTGACTAGAACCAGGAAGTACTTCACACATGTGTCCTGTGCTCAGGTCTCTGCTCTGGCTCCTGTGGCTCAGAGACTTTAAAGCAGCTCTGTGTGAACAAGTCTCTCCATGGACCAGCACCAAAGAACATCTCCCACATGTTACAGCCACATGAACCATCTCACACTCTGAGGACTTCAGGGACCAGCCTCCTGCTGGTGCCAGAGTCAGGACTAAACATCACCACCTTCCTGAAGATGTGAGACAGGCCTCTACTTTGACAATGTTTAAAATCCAGGCTCAAAACGGTTCTGTTTAGCTGTGCTTATGACCGAGAGGTTTGTATTCTGCAGGTTTCTTCTTTAAATATTAATTTTATGATGGTGATTTGTGATGTCTTTCTTATTCTGTGAAGCTTCAAGACACTCAAAGCTCTTTACATCCAGGAACCACTCACCCATACTCCGATATACTCAGACACTGGGGGATAGGTGGGTTAAGTGTCTTGCCCAAGGACACAATGACAGCATTCATATGTGGGAGCTGGAATCGCTTCGCCGACCTGTGGATCTGTCCGCTCAACCGATGATCTTCATGTCGAGAGCGGGGATTCTAACCGCTAATGTCAGTTTACATCAGTTTTACAGCAGAAATAAGTTCAGTTTTCAGTTTATGTCTGATGTACGTGGGCATATATGTGTATTTTTCCACGTTTTTAGTCATTTACTTTCTCAAACACACACATCGTAAAATCCCCCTCACATTCCGATCGTCGTGGATTTCCCAACTCGCGTCTGCTATCCACCGTTCTCCTCACATAATATCTAACCCGCAGTGTTAGCGACGCCACTGCTCCTGATATAGTGTGGGACTTTATTATATTCATTAATAAGAGTAATAATTCTGAAAAATAAATGAAGCTGCCACCGTGGAACACCCGCTCGGTTATCGGCACATCAGAGAGAATCCGCCGCTGATGGTGATATTAAAAAGCAGAGGAGGCACAGCTGTTCCATAAATAAGAGCGTAACGGCCGCGGGGCGTAAAAGATATCGCCGCACACGGTTACGCAAAGTGTGAGTCTCCTGCTGTGAGTCTTTTGTTCTGATCGGGTTCGATGTCTCCAGCAGCGATCGTCTGGTTCAGGACTTGGAACGTTCATCGGGAAAATCCGGATAACTGGACGATTTCAGTTTAAAGTGCAAATGTAACTTTTCTGATCTGTCTTATCATGTCGTTTCCCGTCAAAAACAGACCCGGAGTTGTGTTTCGTTCACATCAATGTTTAATGCACAAACTTTGAGTAATTAGGCAGATTTATAAGTTCTTCTCTCAAACTGAAGACTACACTTCATTTTATTCTGAACTCTTTTTGTTTAATGTTAATTTTATGATGATTTATTCGTGTTTTTTGATTTGTTTGATGACTTTCTTATTCTGTAAAACACTTTGAGTTACTTTGTGTGCGAATCGTGCTATACAAATAAACTTACCTTGCCTTTATAGAGTCTGTGGGCTTGGACTCGCGGCTCCTCTATCACTATGTTAAAGTGAAAGTAAAAAACATCTAGAGCACCAGCGTTTTTTCTTAATAACTTGTAACGAAGTTTGTAAAAAAAAATAAAATGCTCGATATAAATGAGATGTCGCTTATGTATTTCTGTCCAGTGTAGTTCTATGGATAATTGCTGTTTCTTTGAGCAGTTATAGCGGCAAAGTTTTAGCGCTAGTGCTAAATGAGTAGCGCTCCTGAACACCTCACAGCCCCCGATCACACCTGTCTGCTTCTTTGTCCCGCTGTGGACCGGGACAAGAGACGTCTGACAGAAACGATTTAATTATTCAGTCGTTACGCTCCAGTGGTGGATGAAGTACACGATTTTGTTATTTAAGTGAGTGATACAGAAGTAAAAATGACTCAAGTAAAAAGTATTAAAGTACCCGTTTAAAAAAGTATATTAAGAGTAAAAAAGTGAAGTGTGTTTGTTTTGTTAATGTGTTAAATGTAATGATATAAATTTAAAAAACGACATATTTTGAAACAGAAAATACAATCAATTTATTATTTCTTCTCATGAATTTTGAGTATATATTTTGTTGAAGGTTGAATTTGAAAACTTTAGTCAGGATGTTACTACAAACAAGGTAAAATATGAAAAACTTTTCAGCCTGAACATGTTTATTTCCCCCTCTCCTTTTAATATTTCTCCTTTTAAACAGAGACTGGGGTCAGGTCAAACCACAATATGTGCAAAGATGCTCAGCTGAAAATGTCAGCGTAACAAAATCATAATTATGGCGTATGGGGAATTCTTCTGTGACAAATATGGGACCCGCCATATGTCTCATTTGCATAAAACATCAAACATGAATAATACTTAACTATTTATATGCTCATCTCCATATTAGTACAGATAGTAACATTCTCATGAACCCAGGAAGTACTTAGAGCGGGGATGTCCAAACTAAGGCCCGGGTGCCAAATGTGGACCTCGGGCTGATTTTTGTTGGCCCTCAGACCACCAGAGGACCCAGCCCGCAGTGAACAAACCAAAAGCAACGCTGTCAATCAAACCTGTTACTAAAGCTAGCGGGAGTGACCTTGGGGAAAGAAGGCGCCCGATTTGTCTGTTAATAATGTTCATATCTTGATTCACTGGTATAAGTAGACTTACGTTGACAGTTAAAGACAGTTACAGAGCGAAGACAACACAAAGCTAGTTCATCTCAAGGGAAAAATGAAATAAAAGTGATGGTGATTAAAAGTCCTTCAAGTGCTTTGCTTTATACTATTTGAAATGAGATTAATCACCTTTATTGGCTTTTAAAAGACAATGAGCTAAGGCAAAAACTAAAAAAAAAGATCTAAAACGAAGAAACAAAACAGCCACTACATAAGAGAATGCACCAACACCATCGTGAGAGCAGCTCAGGACCCCAGTCTGCTGTGCATCTCCATCTCAAAGCCACTAACTCGGAAGATAGTGAGGTACATATCTTAGCCAAAAAGAAAAGAAAGGTTTGAGAGTGGAGTTAAAGAGGCAAATTTTGTTAGGAAAAGACAATCCATCTCCAACTCCATCCTCAGACCTAAATGAAAATAATGAAAACAATGGTATTAGCCTGTATGCTAATAAGTGTGAGAGCTCCCATTAGAGGCTTGAATGATTATGCTAAATATGACTCAGATCCAGTTCACACCTGGTGTAGCTCAGTAGATCGAGCTAACGAGCTAAGTTCAGTGTAGTTAGCTCCTCCCTTCAGACAGATATAAGGCAGTGTCCAGCAGAAATCTGACCAGAACTGAAGATGAGCAGCCAGACTTCTTCACTCTACTTGTCCAGTTGACAGAAAATACATTTTCTTTTGTGACTGATAGAAAGCCTACGTAAATTGTAATGTATAAAAGTAAATGGAAAATGGTGAGGGACATGTGGGTGGAGGTCCTGGTAGAGGTCTGTGGGATGAGGTTCTCTGGGTAGATGTTCTGCAGCCAAACTCTTGACTTATTGTGGGCCCTGCCAAACTGGCCCAAATGATCATGTGAAGTACTTTTTTACTGCAAATTTAACTAATTCTAGCATCAAAACCAAAGCAACAAACACTGCACTGTGATACAGACACGGCTCTGCCAAAGCTCTGTGAAAGGCACTCAACTGAGTAAAGTGACTGCGCTGACCAACAGACTGTGGCCCTCTGCTTCAAATCTGTTTCATATACAGCTCTTTTGAAAAATGAAAAAAAAAAATTGGACACCCAAGAATTTTGAGCTCAGTTCTTTTTTTTTTTTTTTTTTTTTTTTTTTTTTTTTATTGAAACATACAAACATACAATTGACATTAGTATGTGTAAAATAGTGACATATACTGTATATTCAATACCAGTATCAATCCAACCAATCAACCAAAACCCTGAAAGACAATTTACACACACTGAGCAGTAAAATACAATAATTATAGAAAAGCTCAAAATAAAAGTCTTAAGTTCAGCTCAACAGGCCATCAGATCCAGTTTGAGGTGAGTAAACAGCCCTCAGAACCTAAATGTCCCACTCTATGTGTTTGTCCTGCAGCATCACAGCAGAGTCAAGAAGGAGCCGGGTGTGAAATCTGACACAACACGAAAGCCTCACTCTCCTCACTCTGTTTTGCTCTGTTGTCTCGTCAGTGATGAGACAGGACATTCCTTCATGTGTTTCCTCTGAAATATCTCCTGCCATGTTTGATGTAGAAAGCTTGTTGCATTCTTACGAAAAGTGTAGCATTTCAGAGCTAACTGCCTAGCATAGTTATCTCCAAATAGGGTCAACGTGGATGTAGGAAAAAAAACACAACTGCTCAAATCGCACCATCCGATAGTCCTTTAATTATATCCTCTGAACTGCGCAATCTGCATTTCTTTGTTGGTCCAAATCCTCAAATATTAAGTCAAAATTAAAACAAAAACTGCTCAGTGTGTTAGCCAGTCAGCCACAAGAGTAGAACCATGAAACTGACATTTAACATTGTATGTTTTGTTATTGATGTATTGATGCTATTTATTATGCTATTTATTTAAGCTATTTATGTATGTATTTATGTATTTTTTTTATGTAGATTATTTTTATATTATTCAGGGTAGTTTATGCTATTTATTATTTATTTATTTATTATTCAGGTTAGGTTTATGCTATTTTATTATTTATTTATTTATTTGCTATTTATTTATTATTTATTATTTATTATTTATTTCAGGTTAGTTTATGCTATTTATTTATTTATTTACTTATTTATTTATTTATTATTTATTTATTATATTATTCAGGTTTAGTTTATGCTATTTATTTATTTATTTACTTATTTATTTATTTATTTATATTATTTATTTATATTATTGAGGTTAGTTTATGCTATTTATTTATTTATTTATTATTTTATTATTTATTTATTTATCATATTATTCAGGTTAGTTTATCCTTTTTATTATTTATTTATTTATTTACTTATTTATTTATTTTTATTATTCAGGTTAGTTTATTTTTATTTATTTATTTATTTATTTATTTATTTATTTATTTTTTTAAATGTCCAAAACAGGACGAGTTTTATTAGTTTTCAGTTTGAACTGTTTATGTCAAATAGCGGGACAAACCCTGGTGACTTGTGTAATAGGGTGGCAGAGTGGTTAGTTTCTCCCTTGAACCAGTGGGTGAGAGAGTTCACTGACCCCCTGCTCGAACGAGGCAGATGTGGTTAGTTCTCCCAGAACAGTGCACAGAGTCTGGGCCGTGGCTGCGTGATTAGAGTCTCACCACAGAGTGAAGAGAGTGAATGAATAATATCATACAGAGTCCTGCTTTGAGAGGCTTGTCAAAACTCAATACAAAACCCGCGCTGTTCTCGTTACCTCCGCACACTCTGACAGGCGTCGTGTTAATAGCATTGAACGTGATATGTGTAATCTGCTCCTCCTCCACAGTCTATGGGCCTCCCCCCTCTCACACTCTCGTCTCGGCTCAGGGAGACGGGCGCGGCGCTGACACCCAAAGGATCCAGTCACCCGTATCAGAGCAGCGGGCCATTACATGTCACCGTCCAACCGCGGCGCCGGGGCAGGACGGGCGCTAAGTGCTCTCAGCGGGGGCGGGGGCGCGTGGTAAAACAAGGGGCTCCACGGTACTTAGGGGAGAGGAGGTAACGTGAGGCGACGAGAGGAGGTGGAGGGGAGGAGACGATGAGGTGAGGAGGAGACGAGGGGAGGAGGGGTGAGGAGGGAGACGAGAGGAAGAGGTGAGGAGGAGATGAGGGGAGGCGGTGAGGAGGGGGAAGAGGTGCGAGAAAGGAGACAAGGCGGAGGAAGATGAGGAGAGACAAAAAAGGAGGAGATGAGGAGAGATGAGAAGGAGGTGAGAAAGGAGGACAAGGAGAAGATTAATGAAGAGAGACGAGAAGAGGACGGAGCGTGAGGAGGCAGACTCAGGTAGGAAGACTGAAAATAAGCCGACGAGGAGAGAGGTGAGGAGGAGGAGGAGGAGACAAGGGGAAAAAGCTGCGGAGGAGGACGTGAGAAGGGGAGGACAAGG
>JAIEZT010000068.1:23808086-23972252 GCA_019594935.1 Periophthalmus modestus | reverse complement strand
TGTCGAAGTTGCCCCAGAGAGTGTAATGTTTAATTTTTTATTCATACAATTCTGACCTTAGTTACTTGAGACATAAATAACAGCTGCGTAACAAATTTGGACCCATTTTTTTGTGTTTTTTCTTAACTAAAGTCTCTGCTCTGGTATCGGTTAATATAAAAAAGGTGCGTAAAGCCATCGCAACGAAATTGGAACTGTAAATCTGATCACCAGCTGTGTCGAGTTCAGATGGGTGTGATTGACAGGTGGATTAGCCAATCAGAGACACGCATGGTCCAGCTGTATCAAAAGAAATATGGCTGCTCATGAGGAAAACCAAAGTATTACGCAGGTGAACCGGACTCAAATGCAACACAGTGACAGAAAGGAAAAAATACAATCACAGAGGACTGAAAAACATTGTGGATTTCTGCAAAATCAGTGATTGAAACCGTTAATCTGAGGTGAGAGAAGTTTGATTTTGTCCAAAATGACAGGTGACCAACGAGCTGAAGTGTGACTGTGATAAACTGCGAAGAATTGCTCATTTTAACCAGTTTGCAGTGGTCCAAACTTATGCCTCGCTTGCCTTATTCATTCTGAGCATCCTAATTACTCACCTTGATGAGCATATAAGCGCTAACAAAGCTAACAGCATGCTAACGACGCTCTTCCTGATTATCGGACAGTAAAACGCTTTATAAGTACTATTGCACTTTTTTTCATAAGTTGGTCGGGGTTGCAACTTATACTCAGATACGATTTATATGTGAAATATATGTATTTTCTTCATTATTATGCATTTTTTGGCTGGTGCGACTTATACTGCGGTGCGACTTATACTCCAGTACGACTTATACTCCAGTACAACTTATACTCCAATACGACTTATACTCCAGTACAACTTATACTCCAATACGACTTATACTCCAGTACAACTTATACTCCAATACAACTTATACTCCAATACAACTTATACTCCAATACGACTTATACTCCAGTACGACTTATACTCCGGTACGACTTATACTCCGGTACGACTTATACTCCAATGCGACTTATACTCCAATGCGACTTATACTCCAGTACAACTTATACTCCAATACGACTTATACTCCAATACGACTTATACTCCAATACGACTTATACTCCAGTGAGACTTATACTCCAGTACAACTTATACTACAGTGAGACTTATACTCCAGTGCGACTTATACTCCAGGGTGAATACAGACTGAGTACAAAATTACAAGTTTTAACTCTCATAAATGTAAAATACTTTTGCCCCAACTGATTTAATAACATTTTTTTATACTCCGGTGCGACTTATACTCCAGAAAATAGGGTAGATGCACACAGCGGACTCATTTTGACCTCGAGAGCTGCTTGTGGCACATATCTGTATCGGGGCATGACATATTTTGCCCAAATACATGGACATAAATGGGATACAGGGCCTTTAACACAAGCGGACATGTAAACCAATCAGGAAGACTATTCTCCTCCTCCGCCGCAGTGATGGGCCTGTTGCGAGTGTACAAAGTGAGTCTAGCTCAGAGGACTTAATGAAGATAAATGTAATGTGCAGATTAACCACGCTCTTGTTCTAGTCCGATTCTGCGTCGCCGTGGGAACCTCAGCTCATTCTTTCTAATCCAGCACAAGTCCATTAGCTAATTGGAGCATTTCTTTGGGCCTTCAGAGCCATTTCTCTGCTCTCTCCCCCCACAATGAGATTAGCGCGCGGTGGGACGGCTGAATTTGGGGCGTTCGGAGCGGGTTGGAGGAGTGGGCGGCTCGGGGGGCCTGACACGGTGTGCAGTAGATGAATGAGATGGAGCGTGAATAAGGACGCCGATACAGGTGAAGCGCAGGTCAGGACCATAGGCTGTATATATAAATGGACATAGCTAACCTGCTAGCCGCCGCGTTCCACATAGGAAGTGATCATGGGCACACTTCTGGCTCCAGTTCACTTTCTATTGAAAAACTGTCGCCTCTCTCTCTGTAACTGCTGCTGTCAGGCTTGTCATTTTGGTCTTAAATGTTCGTATTAACCCGCTCTACATGATCCTGGTATTTTTATTTCACTACTGTGTCTGTAAATCAAGCTACGAACACTAAAAATAGATAAATCAGGCCGCTTCTGCTAGCGTTAACAGCAGATTTGATTGACGGCATTGCTAAACCAGCGGTGTAGGCGGGAAGGAGCGTGACCTTCAACAGCCTCACCCCGGATTGGCTCTTTGGTTGCTATGATACGTCCGGTCGTAATTCCAAATATGGAAATCGGCTCAAAATTCGTCCGAACACTATGGGAGACGTCACACTCACTTGGTCCACTTCTTTAAACAGTGTATGGTCAGGACGTGCGACTCTGAAGGTTCGCGACATCCAAGAATTTTGAAAAATGTCAGAAGGCTGAGATTGATTCTGGTTTGACATTTTGAAGACTGTCCACATATTGATAGAGCTGTGGTGTGATTGGCTACGTCGTCTTTTGTGGTTTCTGGGAAAATAATTTTGATGATTCTTGAGTCGGGATAAAACCTGTTCTATCTTAAACACAGCCACTTGTAGGACAGTACTTTTAAAATATCGTAACTGTCATACTATATTACCACATGTTATCATACAGACTAAGTTAAATCAAAGAGAGCATCCTGTATCCTGTATCCTGGAGCTATTTATTTAACATTTTTAGACATTTTTTGGAAAATTTTGATGTCAGTGTCATTTTTTGTGTCCTCCGCCAGGTTCAGAACAAACATTAAAAACTTAATATGAACAGAATTTCATTAGATTATATTAAAATACTTTAAATATGCAAAAACTGCCTATGCTAAAATGGTAAAAGTGAAACTATTTTTCTTCCAAATCCAGCTTTTTCAAAGTAGTGTCCCGTCTTTTTTCGTCAACTCTGTCAAAACCTCATTGAATCGGGCAGTAATAATACGATCAAAATCTCTGAGGGCCCGTTTGTTACTCTCCAGAACGCAGCATTACCACACACAGCCTGCTAACTTTTACACTTTTTCATTTTTAAGACCAACAATGTTAGAAAGTGTCACTTCCTCAGTCCATCCTGACACATTTATTTAAACAGAGCTGGAGTGAGTCTGTAGTGAGGGCAACATGAGCTCACAAATGTAACAGATACTAGCCTCACTGTATCATATACTTTTAACGAGGAAAAAACAGGCATTTTTGTCAATTCTCAGTCGTCAGCTCCGTCAGATTTCATGTCTGATGGACTTGACAAATCTACTTGCAGCCTCTAAATGTGCTAAAAATGTTATGAAATGTTTTAAAATTCATGGTTTAAGTTTCATATAATATGTTTTTCATGCTGTGTGAATATATATTTTATTACACTGATTTGAATGTGTGACGGAGTTGACATTTTAGGCTGACGGAGTTGACCAACCCCCCAGCTTTGTAAATAATTCAATATTTAATCCCAAGTTTTAATAACAAAAATGTATAAATCAATTACATTATTACAGTTTTCATGTGTTGAAATAGTATTGTCAGTTGTCACTTTTTTATGAGCCTGCTATAAACCAATCACGTTCAAAGGGTCGAAGGGAAAGGAAAAGATGTAAAATGACTAATATCAGAATAAACAGAGGACAGGGAGAATAAGGGGGACGGGAGGAGCACTGGAGAGGAGGAAGAGGTGAGAGGGGGAATACAGACTGAGAGACAGACTCGAGGGCGGAGGGACAGTGGACTCTCATCGTCTCATGGTCATTGTTAAACTTGTAGCATCTGTTTCCATCTGGATTAAAACTAATCGGTTCAGTTTTGAGCCGAGTTCAAACATTTTTGTCAGCTCTGTCATATCCCTGCTTTTGGTGGGTTTCTTTTAAAAGTGACAAAAAACATTTTTAAAAGAAACTTGTAAACCACTGTAGACAATTGTAATTCAGTTTATGTGGTTTAAGTAGTAAAGGACACTGAAATATGCCACCTGCTTTGTGTATAGTATTTACAGACACGTATTTTATAACATTAAAACAGATTTTTATTTTATTATTATTTTTATTTTTATTTTATTTTATTTTTATTATTATTTTATTTTATTTTTTTTATTTTTTTTTTTTTTTTTTTTTTTTATTTTTTTTATTTTTATTTATTTATTTTTTTTTTTTTGTGAGATTTTGAAACTAAAATGTTCATAAAAAGTACAAAATCTCAAGTTTTATCTCTCATAAATGTAAAATACTTTTGTCCCAACTGATTTAATAACATTCATTTTTTACTTTTTTTTTTTTTTTTTTTTTTTTTTTTTTATTGAGTGAGTTGTAAAAACTAAAAAAACATATTGTCATATTATATAGTCTAAGAAAAAAAAAAAACTATATTGTCCATGAGTTTGAGCTGTTTTACCCTTAAGTTTTGCCCTTTTTTCTATTGATTCTTATTGGAAACAAACTCAAACGAACTTCTGTACAGCCCAGATAGTGGAAAAAAAAATCTTATTGATGAGCTGTGGACTAGAGATGAATAAACCCCAGCATCTACAGCCAATCGTGACTCAGTGCTAGTGCGGCCTCTGCAGCTCAGAGAGTGAATTCTGGAGGTTTTGAGCTTTCACATGAGGCCTGTCCATAAACTGAGAATGAGATAAACTTGTATGTGTCTTTATCTGCAGGTTAAGGCTCTGGCAACACAGGTTCAGATGTGAATAAAGTACCTTTTTAAACATAGAGCACAGGCTACGTCCAGCTGCTCACCCCGTCCACATCACTCAGAGCCTCAGAGGAAACACAGAGACGTTAAAAAAACCACAGCGTTTTGGAAAATGCTACAGTTTATTTAGCGGATACGCAGTGAACATGTAATGACTTCCATGTGCTGCTTTTGGTGAGACTTATCTGGCAACCACAAGCCCCTAACCTCAGTCTGGGCGTGTTATGGGCCGTGACACCGGGGCACAGGAGACTGGGTGGTCCTCGGTCACATCTGTGGAGGGGGGAGCTTTCCACACACGATAATACCACAGCTTTTGTGCGAAAGCAGAAAATTGGTGTTGTTTTTTTTCCCTAGTGCCACGTTTATAGGCTCACGCTGAAAAATGAAGATCTAATGAAGAAATGTGTCTTTAAAGGTGCACTGTGTAACTTTTCTGGTAAAGGCTGTCGCCAGTGCAGTTCTGTGGGGTCAGACGGGGCAGACATGGTCCCCTGTGCACCACCAGAGACGTGCATGTGTCCCAGGACGGTCCTCACAGTGAGAATGACACACGGGTCACATGATGAGAGAGAGGGACAGAGAGGGAGAGAGAGAGAGGAACTGTGGGAGGGAGAAAGAGCGAGAGACAGAGAGAGAGACAGAGAGAGACACAGAGAGACACAGAGAGAGAGAGAGAAACTGTGGGAGGGAGAAAGAAAGAGAGACAGAGAGAGACAGAGAAACTGTGGGAGGGAGAAAGAGAGAGAGAGAAGGGTGGGAGAAAGAGAAAGAGACAGAAAGAGACTTAAGTTACAGGGATGAGAGAGAGAGAGAAAGTGTGGGAGGGAGTGTGAGTGAGAGAGAGACTTTAGAGAGAGGGAGGGAGAGAAAGAGACAGAAGGAGAGAGGGAGGGAGGGGAGAGCGAGAGAGAGAAAGGGTGGGAGGGAAGGAGGGAGTATGAGAGAGAGAAAGAGAGAGAAAGGGAGAGAGAGAGAGACTTAAGTTACATGAATTAGAGGGAGAGGGAGAGAGAGAGAGAGGGTGGGAGAGAAGGAGGGAGTGTGAGTGAGACAGAGAGAGACTTAAGTTACATGGATTAAAGAGAGAGGGAGATAGAGGGCGAAAAAGGTGGGAGGGAGTGTGAGCGAGAGAGACTTCAGAGAGAGGGAGGGAGAGAAAGAGACAGGAAGAGAGAGGGAGGGAGAGAGAGAGAGAGAGAGAGAGACTTAAACTACCTGCATGAGAGAGAGGGAGGGAGACAGGGGTGATAGAAAGAGAGGAAGAAAACAACAGAAAACATAGATGGAGAGGAAGAGAGAGAGTGAGATGGGAAGGGAAAGAGAGAAAAGGGAGAGAGAGAGAGATTTAAGTTACATGCGTGAGATAGAGAGGGAGGGAGAGAGGGGGTGATAGAAATAGAGGGAGAAAACAGAGTGATTTAGAGAAAAGGGGGAGGGAAAGAGAGAAAAGGGAGAGAGAGACTTATTTTACATGCATTAGAGGGAGAGGGAGACAGAGAGATACTTAAATAGAGAGATGGAGAGATAGAGAGAGAGGGGAAGAGAAAGAGAAGACAGAGACATAAGTTACATGCATTAGAGATAGGAAGAGGAAGAGGGAGAGTAAGAGAAATGTAGGGAGGGAGAGGGAGAAAAAGAATAATAGAGGGAAATGTAAAGAGAGAGGGAGAGCTGTCCCGTGTGAGGATTGGGTGGGTAGGGTTACCATAGCGAGGGGAGAAGAGGGGTAAGGTTAGACTGACCGGAGACAGACGGGAGGCAGAGGACAGAAGAGATGGAGAAAGAGTGAGAGAGAGAGGGAGAGAGCGGAGGAGGGGAAAGAGAGGTTTGTCAGAAGGGACACATTATGCAAAATCACAAATTAGAGAGTCTCTTCTGCAGTTCTGAACAGTCTGCGGAGCCGTTTCTGAGCTGGTTTAGATCAATCTTGTGGTTTATAATGAACAAAAGGCTGATCTCTTTTAAAGTGATTAGTCCTCGGTTTGGTGGGTCAATATTTATCAAAGTTTATATCGATTAAGTGGCAGTTTGTGGGGAAAAGTTGAGATGAGAAGTACAAAAATACTTCTCATAAAGGATACTGTGCAGGGAGAAGCTCATTTCGATGTTTGTGACTCTGACCGCGAGTATCCTAGCAACCAAAGAGCCAATCTGGAGCGAGGTTGTTGAAGGTAACGCCCCTTCTTCCCACTCGCGCCCCCGGTTTAGCAGAGAACCGGCGCTTAGCAACACTGTCAATCAAACCTGTTACTAACGCGTGACCTCGGGGGAAAGAAACCGTCTGATTTGTCTGTTAATAATGTTCATATCTTGATTTATGTAAAAAAAAAAAAAAAGCCAGCAGCAGTTACAGAGAAAGGGACAACAGTTTTATAGCGTGAAGTCAATTGGAGCCAGAAGCACCGTGCTCACTTTCTATTTGGAACACTGTGGCTAACACGTTTGCTAGGTCCATTCATATATACAGTCTATGGACAAAAAGGTGAGTGGCTTCCTTGATGTAAAAGCGCTATATAAAAAAGCTGAACATTGACCATTTACCAAACCCCACAGCGCTGAGGATACAAATCTCACATCGAACTAATTTGATCCTTCTTTTCCCCATGTCCCGGTGACACAAACCCGTCCCGACACTGGTTCTAAACTCTCCTTTGCCGTAACGGTGAGTCAGTACGAGTAGAACCGGTGCCCCGCTCTCAGGAGACCCTCGCTCTGCTGGTATATGCCCAGAGAAAGTGTGGTGCCGCTGCTGCTGCTGCGGGGCTTATGGGAGCTGACAGCAGAAAAGAGCCAGGCGAGATTCTGGCCCACACTCGCACACGGAGCTGAACGAACGTCACACGCGATGATGATGAGGAGGAGGAAAAGTGGACATGTGCAGAGAAGGTAGTGAGAGGCAGGGATGGGCTTTTTCATGGGGGTAAAGACTGTAAGAGTATGTGGGTAATACATCCAGACTGACCAAAGAACCAGGTTAACAGGGAGATATTATGTAAAATTTACTTCTAAGCATGTTATAACACTAATATTCACCACGGATTTTGATTGATTCAGGCCATTTCTGTTTTCATCTTTCAGGCCATTTCTGTTTCTTTCCCAGTATTTATATGTAGCCTGTGCTCTTAAAAGTTACTACAATCACAACTGAACCTGTGTTGCCAGAGCCTTAACCTGCAGATAGAGACACATACCCGTTTATCTCATTCTCAGTTTATGGACAGGCCTCATGTGAAAGAACCTCCAGAATTCACTCACTGAGTTACAGAGGCTGCACTAGCACTGACTCATGCTCGGCTGCAGGTGCTGAGGTTTAGGCAGTGACCATCAGATCAGAAAGAGGCATTAATAAATCACCATTAGAATTGTTATCAGCAATAGATTTTTTTAATTTGAACATGTTTACTTCACACAGATAGATCAAAATGTTTCAAATGTAAATCTTACGCCTCCATAGAGAGGTGTTCCAGGCCTGTCCCACCAGGAGGAGACCCCGAGGAAGACCCAGGGCACACCGGAGGGACTGTGTCTCTCGGCTGGCCTGGGAACGCCTTGGGGTCCCACTGGAGGAGGAGCTGGAGGACGTGTCTGGGATGAGGGACGTCCGGGAGTCCCTGCTTAGCCTGCTCCCCCCGTGACCCGACCCTGGATAAGCAGAAGAAAATGGATGGATGTAAATCTTACACACGGTTCCTTTAAACTATTGTATTTTAGGACAAAATTGTGTCAGTTTCCAACAGATCTACATTGTAAAACCAAATATCTGCCCCAGTATGAAAGTTCTTTGTGAAGAAATAGACAACTTTAACTTTCTTTTTCCATGGAATCACATGCCTCCTTCAGAATGTTACATGTTATCACTTTAAATATGAATGAAATCACTTTGTATCTTTATTTTTGCTTATTGTTTCTATTTTCCTACTATTCTTAGGTTTCGGTGGCATGTACAGGAAGCTCTTTCAAACTCAAAGTAGCCGTATTGGAGCTGAAAAAGTGGACTGGTGCGTCTTTCATTATTATAAAAATATGACTCACATGGTTTTATTTGTTTGGACAGTACGTGTTAATGAATAAACATGATGGTTGTACATGCTCTCCGCTCCGAGCCTCTGCCGCCGCACTATAATTAAAACAGTCTTATTAAAACAGCGTTCTTTTGTGAGGAGATGCCCTGAGCCTCGTGCACGTTTAAGACTTACATTTCATTTACAAAGAACGGCTTTTATATGTATTCATATTCGCCGAGGCTGCTGGCCATGCCCCACATTCTCATTCAGACGGCACAGGGAAGATTTTCTGCAGAATTAACCCGACGCATCGTAAATAATAGGCCCAGTGTGAGCAGCTGAGGAGGAAATGCACAAGTCTGAAAGGAACTGTGTGTAACATTTAGATTTTAAATGACATAAACATGACCTGTGTGTGTCCCCACGTACGAGGCAAAGACATCAAGAACATTAGACCTGATGTCCAAGGTGCGATATTATGAGCCTCACGTGAATGTCTCATTTAGGTTGCCAGTTTCAAAGCTGAAATCCAGTTGTTTGTTTTTTTTTGCCTAAGATACAGAATACAGTGGTCCTTCGTTTATCGTGGGGGTTACATTCTAAAAATAACCCGCAGTAGACGAACTCTGCAAATAGTCAGCTTTACTTTTTTACAATTATTATATATGTTTTAAGGTGTAAAACCCCACACCACACACTTTATACACTTTTCTCACACAGGCGTTAACATTTTCTCACATTTCTCTCTTGTTTAAACACAAAGTTCAAACCTCCGTAGGCGCCTTTGTCGGTGCAGAACGTTTCATCGACATTGCAAGTTTTCTCCCCGACAAAACGCACAAACATACAGCACTTCAGAGTCACACTGCGATCCAATATTTATGTAAATTTGTCTGACACATTCTGTACTGTACAGGAGACACAGAGGAGACTGATGGACAATGGGCTACAGTCCCTCAGCCAATCAGGACGCAGAACACAATGCAGGTTCATACAATGTAAAAAAGAAAAAAACATGCAAAATTGCACCCAAAAAAAATCTGAGAAACAGCAAGGCCGAGAAAGGTGACCCGCGATATAGCAAGGGACACGCTTCTTCCACTCACCAATTCATACACCCGAGTAGGCACACACTGGGGGCAAAGTGGGTTAAGCACCTTGCCCAAGTACACAATGACAGCAATCGTCTGTGGGAGCTGGAGTCACACCACCAACCTGTGGCTCTGACCGCTCGACCAATGACGTTTTTATTTTTTATGTCAAGAGCGGGATTCGAACCGCCAACCTTCAGATCAGTGGACAAATGCTCTACCAACTGAACTTCTGTCTGTTTATGAACAAATGAAGGGACTGAATCTGAGGGCAGTTAAATGTCATTTTCTGCAGAACAATAGATGACCAATTTTTTTTTTTTTTAAATACAGAGATATCAGTCTGGATTTGGCAGGAAAAGTTGGTTAAAACCTAAAAGGGTTTACTTTCAAAAATATCTTGTAATTTCCTCCCATGATGGACTCTCCAGTTTCTAATGACCTCTCCCTGAAACAGCTGGGACCTGCTCTCCTCCCCTGCAGGCTGGTACACACACATCTGTACGAGATGTAGCCGATATTTTCTGAATGAGACTGAACTAAACTCGTGCATGTTTTTTACAGACTTTTCTAGATTTATTGTTGTCTAAATGTCACCGTGCTTCTTCTTTCATTGCATTCGCTCTCCTCACACTTTGCGAATCTGTGAAATGTGTGAAAGGCTCAGGAAGGAATCATCTCCACTGTAAAACTCATCTAAATGTGTAGGACTGTAGAAATAAAGCTATGAGCGGATATACAGTAAGAGTCAGTGATCGTTTTTCATTGTTTCGTTGTGCACTGGCTACAATACAAAAGGAGCCAGAGGATAACTCCTTAAATCCTTAAATGTCTTAAATGTCTTACATGGGATCCAGAATGTACACTTCTCCAATACTTTACGAAGATTTGAGTGTGGACACCTGTGAAATTGATTTTTTAACTCTGATATGTCTGTCTGTGTGTGCCTGGAGCTGGGCGGAGTCTCTGGCACCACCCACCACACACCTGCAGTCGATCTGCAATCAAGCCTCCACCTCTGGAGAACAAAGAGACCAAGGATCCTCTACACACTGTCAGATCGTCAGTGTATCCTCCGTGGGACAGTCCTGCTTGGTCCAGTCTGTTTTTTGTGGTTATGGTCATAGTACTCAGTTGGTGTTTCTCGTTTTTCGCCAGATCCAGTTTCTTGGACTCACCTTGCACCTCCACCTCCGACCAGCTACCTATGACCGGTTTGAACATCTCACCCTCCAACCCAGCTACCTACGACCAGTTCGAGCACCTCAGCCTCCGACCAGCTACCTACAAGTGGTTCGAACACCTCAGTTGGCAACCTAGCTACCTACGACTGGTTTGAGCACCTCAGCCCCTGACCCAGCTACCCACGACCACTTTGCACACCTCAGCCTCTGGCCCAGCTACCTACGACTGGTTCGAACATCTCAGCCTCCAAGCCAGCTACCTACAACCAGTTCGAACACCTCAGCCGCCGACCAGCTACCTACGAGCGGTTCAAACACCTCAGTCGCCAACCCAGCTACCTACGACCAATTTGAGCACTTCAGCTTCCGACCCAGCTACCTACGACCACTTCGAACACCTCAGCTGCAGACCAGCAACCTACAACCAGTTCAAACACCTCAGTCGCCGATCTAGATACCTACAACCGGTTCAAGCACCTCAGCCTCCTACCCAGCTACCTACGATCAGTTCGAGCACCTCAGCCTCCGACCAGCTACCTACAAGTGGTTCGAACACCTCAGCCGCCGATCTACATACCTACAACCGGTTCAACTACCTCAGCCTCCTACCCAGCTACCTACGATCAGTTCGTGCACCTCAGCCTGCGACCCAGTTTCCTACGACGGTTCAGGCACCTCAGACTCTGACCCAGCTACCTGCTACCCATTCCTCCAACCACCGTTCACTCCCTCTTGTTTGTAATGCACTCTATTAAACCTCACTCCGAGTCTGTATCTTTGATCCCTCAGACGTTACGACTGAGTTTCAGCTCATGTACCGTATCTACACAAGTTAAAAAGAAATCACCTTCTCAATATTACGCACATATTTTCAACCCCTCAAACTCGACGGAGGGAACGGTGACCAGACTGATATCCCTCTGAGTAAAAAATACATTGAGCTACCACTGTGGACTTCCCTCTGAACAAGAAGATCTCTAGTTCAACTCCTGAACCTTATGAGTCCTACATTATAAAACTTCCACCCTGCCAGTTTGACAAACAAAGACTACTTCCACAACACTACATCTAAAAACACAATAGTTTTTCACTTAACCTGCCAATGCTCTTTGTGCTTTAGCGGGTCACGGTAGATCCACTCCTTTTCTTCAACAGCCCTAACCGCGGCTTCCATTCCATCAAACAAGAAAACCAATGTGCGAGCTATTGTAAACTTTATTGGCTCAGAGCAGAGACGGCGCTGCGGAGGTTTTTATATGGAGCATGTTTCATACACTGTTATTTTCTGTGGGAGATAGTGCGGAGCCGCCTGCCCCCAGCCTTCTCCTGAGGTCAGCCAATTAACTTCTCTCACCTCCCCACGGATACGCTTTATTATCCTCTCCTCCTCTGCGCGTCTGGCTCTCGCTGTTCCTTTCGTCTGACGGCTACTGTATATAGTTTTTTTTTTTTTATATATATATATACTTGGGTTGTGGAAGCCATGGACTCCCATAATGCACTTGGTATGTAAGGTTTAGATCCAGATGAATAATTCACTCGGAGCTTGTAGTGAGTTTGACCTCTACCTTTGCATTGTCCTTCGCTAACCTCCGGGCTAGCCTACAACCTAGCCACATGCAATATTTAGCCGCGCCGCTGGATACTTATAGAATGTTTAAGAGAGTATTTTGTGGTATGGATGATATTAGAACTGCACCGTACCTGTTTATTACAGTCGTACAAACGTGAAAAACACAACTAGTTCATTTTAAATGGTTTCCAGGGGTCCAAAAAGTGTTCCATGCATCTTAATTATTCACCATGATGAGTTTGTAAGTGCTTTGTACAACTCTCTGTGACCAGTTATGGTAAAACTGATAACGACTAGCATGCCAACGCGCACATCCTGATTATCGGAACAATAAAACAGTATCTAAAGCGATGCAGACAGACTTCTTTTGACATTGAGCTGCTTAAACAATATATCTGAAAACTTTTGAAAAATCGGTTCCTGGGCCTTTTAAGCTTTATACTTTTGTTCAGTTTTTGGTGAGTTTATTGTGTTGACTGATGAGTTGATTGTTGAGCGTGTTGAGGGTGGTTTCTACTGTCTCAGGCTCAGATTTGGTGCTATGAAACAGGTTTTCAATGAAATATGTGAGACAAACTGTGATCTGTAAGTAGTGAGTGAGGTGGGAGTGGAACAGGGCTGGACACTTTCAGTACTTTATGTGTGTCAAATGCAGTTCTCTTAAAATACATTTTTCTCTTATATGGGCATAAAGATCACCATTATTTTTATATGTAGAATACTTCAGTTTGTGGTGCTGTTTAACATTTATCATGCCTCAAAATTAGCCTCAAACCTCTCTCTTTCTAAACACAGAAGTGTCCTCTGGTGAAGTACTCCTTTTACTTGTGTAGTTTTTAACATGTTGTCAGTGACATCCATGCACAGCTCCCTGTCCACTGCCTGATCTTTACATATTTATACATTTCTGTGTGAATCTCCAAAAACCAGGATGTAGTGATCCTAACAGTGAGGTTGCCAGGTGCTTTTATGCACAGAGGCTATTCTACGGCTCACTTATTTATGTTTTAACCCAAAACTTTAACTTTTATGGCAATTTTCATCACTTGATATTAAATACGATCCCCAAAATACAGTCTGTACATTTGTTTGTATCTTAAATGTGAACTATTTACCTGCAGTATCTTACCAAACCAGTGTCTATGAGGGGCAGAGAGGAGGAGAAAAATCTCATCCTCACCCTCCACGGTTGGTCTCATCCCTTTTTCCACACTCGGGTCCTGGGAGCTTGAGGATTCTACAGTATCTTTGCTGTTCCTAGTACTGCACTTTTCTGGACTGATGTCTGATTTTTTTTTCTTGGGATCTGCCGTAGCCACTCCTCCAGTTTGGGGGTCACTGGCCCGAGTGCTCCGAGGACCACGGGCACCACTGAGGCCTTCACCTTCCAGGCCTTCTCCAGCTCTTCTTTGAGCCCCTGGTATTTCTCTAGTTTCTCATGTTCCTTTTTCCATCCCTTGGTTCTGCGATGTCCACCACAACGGCTTTACTCTGTTGTTTATCCACCACCACAATGTCCAGTCCGTACTCTGCACAGAACTTTTACCAGTACTTTGTTGTCCTAAGACCCCGAAGAAGCACTGTCCAAACAGCCCTCACACTGCTAGAGAAGCGGCCCTGGTTTGCTTTACTGTTAACAAACAAAGTAACACAGTTAGCAGCATCAGGCCTGTTGTATAGAATCAATACCTAGAACAATCCTGCACTTTTCGACGTGTCTCTCCTGGTAATGTTACAGATTGGTTGGACTATCGACTGGTTCTGTTTCTGTCTGTAGTGATTTCATTTCACAGCTCCATCGAACAATCTCACCTCTGTATCTATGTCTCAAACCCCATCGCTGCTGTCTTTATTCTTTATTGTCTGTAATACAGCGCCGCTCTGAACCCCCCGGGACCACGAGGGAAACCGGAGACACTCACACCGGACTGGTCAGAGCGCTCAGACGGACGGGTGGATAGAGGGATGGATGTGAGGATAGGGTGACAGATGGGTGAACAGGAGGACGGGATGGGAGGATAGAGGAATGGATGCCAAGGATGGAGGGACGGGAGGTATGAGAGAATGGAGAGATGGGACGATGGATGGAGAGATAAATGGAGAGATGGCAGGATGGAGGGATGGATGAAAGGATAGAGGGATGGGAAGACAGAGATGGAAGGCCAGGATGGAGGGATGAGAGTAAAGAGGAATGGGAGGAGGGAGAGATGTATGGGAAGATGGAGAGATTGGAGGACAGAGAGGTGGATGAGAGAGGATGGAGGAATGGGAGGATGGGTTTAGTGATGGATGGAGAGATGGATGGAGGGATGGGGGGATTGAGCGATTAGAGAATGGAAAGACGGGTGACAGCATGGAGGGATGGCCAGATGAAGAGATAGATGAAAGGATGGAGGGATGGGAAGACAAAGATGGAAGGCTAGGATGGAAGGATGAGAGGATGGATGAATGGAGAGATGGATGGATGGGGATGGATGGAGCGATGGATGGAGGGATGGGAGGATACAGCAATTAGAGCATGGAGAGATGGATGGAAGCATCGATGAATGGCCAGATGCAGAGATGGATGGAAGGATGGAGGGATGGGAAGAGAGTGATGGAAGGCCAGGATGGAGGGATGAGAGTATGGAGGAATTGGAGGATGGATCGATGTATGGGAGGATGGAGGAAGGGCGGAATGAGAGATGGAGGGATGGGAAGATAGAGAGAGAGGAGAACAGAGAGGTGGATGAGAGGATGGAGGAATGGGGAGATGGAAAGATGGACGGAGATGGAGGAAGGGATAGGAGGACTGAGAGATGGATGTGGGGATGGCGAGATGGATGGGAGGATGGTGAGATTGGTGGATGGATGGAGAGATGAGAGGATAGACAGTGTTGGATGGAGCGATGGAAGGATGGACAGAGAGATGGATGTCAGTGTGTCGGCAGTGGCTGGGCCTGTCACTCACCCTGATGCGCAGGTGAACCACGGCTCTGTCACTGCCTCTCTCAGCCGAGGACATCATATTTCACAAAGTGCTGTCATCAAATATTTATCCAGACGAACATTTGTCCACACACAGATACGAGGACGGAGATCTGTGACGCCAGCTTCACAGGACAATAAGGATGAACAGGGAACGAGGTGATTCAGTCTTAGCTCCAACCGGTGGTGGTGCTGCTGTGGTGTGCTTGGGGCAAGACACTTCTCCTACCTTGTCTTTGTCCATGATGTGTAAAACTCCATAATTTGTACACATTTTAGATCTTAAATATAATGAATTACTAACAAAATGTGAATATTGTGAGTATGTTTAAAGGTAGAAATATTCCATGGAAATTTAAAGTGGAACTAATTAAACTGTGTGTATAGCATTTGAATAGCACTGTCTGCGGTTTCTTGTCATTTTGGGCAATTTTAGTGCAACAACAACAATGTATATTTGCAGCTTTTTGGTCAAAAACAGTCTAAAGCTGAGTTTGTGCTGCCTCCAGTGGCCACTGCGATTTCAAGTAGTATGTGACATCACACAAAACTGCTGAGAATCATGCATGTGTCTGCAGGTCAAGGCTCTGGAAACCCAGGCTCAGTTGTGATTATAGTGACTGTTTTAAAACTGTATGAGCACAGGGTACATAACAGTTTAAGCACCGTGAGCAGTAAAATACAAAAGCTCAATGAAAAGTCTCAGTGCAGCTCAGCAGGTAGGGTCATTAGAACCCAGTATCAGGGCAGTCTGAGGAGAGTACCAGTCCTCAGGACAAAAGTGTCCCTCCTTGTGTCCTCTGTGTTCTGAAGCCCAGGCATCACAGCAGCTTCCAGGAGGAGCCAGGTGAACTCTGGAGCCTCTCCTAAGTCTCACTCTGCACTTTTGTTTTGGTCAGTGATGAGCCTTGAACTGTTTCCTCTGACATATTTGGTTTAGAAACGCTGCATTGTTGTAAAATATCTATAGCATTTCAGAGCTAGCTGTCTAGCATAACCAAACCCAGCCATCGCCTTGGATACAGTAAAAGCAAACAGATCAAATCACACAGTGTACTAGTCCTTAACTCCTCTGAACTGCACAAGCTGCACTTCTTAGTTGGTCGCTAATTATTAAGTCAAAAAAGTAAGATAAAATTTAAAAATGTTTTAAAACTGCTCAGTGTCTCAGCCACTCAGCCACAAGAGCAGCCAACGACTGGCAATGCAAACATGGGATGGTGCCTGCAGATGTGAGATGGTGTGTGGTGTGGCTGCTGGGGGCACGTAGGGCCCGGCTTTCTCCTGGCTGCTGCAGGTCAGAGATGTCCACTGTGTTTGTCATCATCCTCTGACCCCCTCAGCCCCCCCCTCAGCCCCCCCTCACCCTGCTCTAACCCCCCTCCCCCCTCACCCCTCACCCCCTCTCCCCCTCAGCCCTGCTCCCCCCTCGCCCTGGCCCCCTCACCCCTCTCTCCCCTCAGCCCTGCTATTCTGAGCTCCCAGGTCACAGTGTGGGGTGGAGGTATCTGTCACTATGTACGCTCAACATGGCACCCTTTCATCCAAAGTTTTATTTTTTTTAATATAATAAATAAAAAAAAAGTCATCCACATAAACATAGGTACACACATGTGATGAGTTGTGTATTGAGTTTTTTTTTTAATATAAATAATGGTATATACATTGAAGCATAATCAACAGCATAGAGTTGGATGTGAAAACTATTCCAGCTCCGAGTGGAACTAAACACTAAGTTTTACTACTAAAGTATGTGTTTTTATAGTATTAGTATGACTTATAATGCACTGTTCCTTCCAGTTTTGCCCATGTAAGTGCAGACATGGTAAAGTTGCTGTTTTGTTGCTGAGTGTGGGCTGCCTCCGGAGGACCACTGCAGTTTCAAGTACTACATGACATCGCACATGACTGCCCCAATTACAACCAAGTGTTTCTCAATACAAACACCGTAAGGGCGGAGTTTAGACAAATCACACTGTTCCTTATATGCCCAGGCCGAGTCCTTCCCCTCAAATGCAGCTTAAAAATTTACCTACAAGGAAAACAAAGTATTCCACATTTTGTTTAATCATCGTAAGCCATCAAAACCATGCATGCAGCTAGAACGAGTTGTGAAGACTTTCTGTCATGGAACTACACAGTTTTGCTCAGTTTCTACAGTTATCAGTTTTGACAGCACAATCCTGCATATTCCCTGCACTGGAAGTTCTGTTTGTTTGTCAGAATAATCATGTTGGTAGTTGTAGGTGCCCTGCCTGACCTCAGCAGATGTCCACATGGTTTACACAAGTGCGTGTTATGGAGGGGTTCAGACAGGGTTACCCCCCTCTCTCACTCTCCTTCTCTCTCTCCTCTCTTCTCCTCTCTCTCTCTGCCTCCCCAGATGAAAACAGTCTGTCATCTCCTCCACAGAACCTGACCCCCCCCCATGTGAGAAGAACCGCTAACTCTGGATGTGCAGATAGATGGTTTGAACAGGTGCTCGCTAAAGGTGGGGAGAACTTCATGTGTAGAAGATGACGATGAGATGAAGCCTCCACACTTACTCCAAAACTGCATTTCATTTTGTGACTTTTTGATCAATGGATGTTCCTCACTGACGTCTCCTCTGCTCCCACTGCTGCAGCCGATGTGCCGTGAGTTTATACACTGTCCAAGATAAAACTACATTTGTGTTTCAAGTGTCAGTAGGAGTCAAGTAGATGCACAAAGTAATTCATTTATACAAGAAAATAAAGTACAATGATGGTGTTTAAAGATAAAACAAATCTTGATCCTTTCCTCACTTGTGAACAAGATCCCAAGAAACTTGAACATGGTCTCAGATTTGGAAGAGCTATTCACACTTGGCTCAATCCACCCAGTGCATGTTGTAGGTCCTGGTTCAGTCCTGGTTTAGTTCTGGTTTAGTCCTTCTTTAGTCCTGGTTTAGTCCTGGTTTAGTCCTTGTTTAGTCCTGATTTTAGTCCTGATTTTAGTCCTGGTTTAGTCCTGGTTTAGTCCTGGTTTAGTCCTTGTTTAGTCCTGGTTTTAGTCCTTGTTTAGTCCTGGTTTTAGTCCTTGTTTAGTCCTGGTTTAGTCCTGGTTTTAGTCCTGGTTTAGTCCTTGTTTAGTCCTGGTTTTAGTCCATGGTTTAGTCCTTGTTTAGTCCTGGTTTAGTCCTTATTTAGTCCTGGTTTTAGTCGTTGTTTAGTCCTGGTTTTAGTCCTGGTTTAGTCCTGGTTTAGTCCTGCTTTTATTTCTGGTTTAGTCCTGGTTTAGTCCTGGTTTTAGTCCTGGTTTAGTCCCGGTTTAGATGTGTTCTCAGTCCATGTTGCAGGTCCTGGTTTAGTTCTTGTTTAGTCCTGGTTTAGTCCTATTTTAGTCCTGGGTTTAGTCCCGGTTTTAGTACTGGTTTAGTCCTAGTTTAGTCCTAGTTTAGTCCTGGTTCGGATGTGTTCCCAGTACTTTTTGTAGGTCCTTGTTTAGTCCTGGTTTAGTCCTGGTTTTAGTCCTTGTTTAGTCCTTGTTTAGTCCTGGTTTAGTCCTGGTTTAGTCCTGGTTTAGTCCTGGTTTTAGTCCTGGTTGAGTCCTGGTTTTAGTCCTGGTTTAGTCCTTGTTTAGTCCTTGTTTAGTCCTGGTTTTAGTCCTGGTTTTAGTCCTTGTTTAGTCCTGGTTTTAGTCCTGGTTTAATCCTGGTTTAGTCCTGCTTTTAGTTCTGATTTAGTCCCGGTTCAGATGTGTTCCCAGTCCATGTTGCAGGTCCTGGTTTAGTCCTGTTCTAGTCCTGGGTTTAGTCTTGGTTTTAGTCCTGGTTTAGTCCTAGTTTAGTCCTGGTTTTAGTCCTGGTTTAGTCCTGGTTTAGTCCATGTTTTAGTCCTGGTTTAGTCCTGGTTTAGTCCATGTTTTAGTCCATGTTTTAGTAGTCCTGGTTTAGTCCTGGTTCAGATGTGTGGTTCAGTGCTTGTTGCAGGTCCTGGTTCGACGAAGCCATTAGAACAACATCATCTACAAACAGCAGAGACGCAGAGACGAGATCCTGTCTGCACCTAGAAAGTCTGTCCATACAAACAACGAACAGAACAGAACCGAGTGAGAAGCTCAGTCACGTGGGAGGAGCTCAGAGTAGAGCTGGTGCTCCGTGGGTCCATCCTGAAACCCATGAGATCTTTGCAGCAAATCAGTCACAGCTGGAGTGACATTTACCAAATTATTATTCAGATGGGGGTTTGGGGAGTTATTTTTCTATCCATAATTCATTGTAAAATAATGAATGAAACCACCTCCCTTCACACTACGCAGTAATGTCAAAAATGGCTCGACTTCAGTGTAGCTGTAACACCCATATATCTACTTCAAAAATCCAGTTCCATCCATTTCTGTCAGACTGGTCACTTTCTCTCACACTAAACTAACTGAATTATTATTGCTGTTATTATTATTACTATATATAATACTAATACCACACAGAAAAACCTCCAGTCTCTCCTCCACACACGGGGGCCGCTCGTGTCGCCCTCCCCTGCTCTGCACACACTTCATTTAGATGTAAATGCAGGCTGGGTCCGGCGTAACCCAGAGAGCCTGGTCCTGTCCTCTCTATCGCAGGAACCATCTGGATTGTGTGGGGCTCTGGGGCAGGAGCGGGCCCCCAGCAGAACAAACACAATCTCCCCCATCTCACGCTGACTTATAGAGCTGTATGTTCGGCGCACACATGTTTTTATTTGCACACGCGCCCTGTGTTGGCTCTCGAGAGGAGATACAGCAGGACGATAGAGATTTTGTATCAATAGAAAAAGATTTGGGCTTTTCAAAACTAGACTTAAAGATGTATTGTGCATGTGTCTGGTAACTGTAATCTGTGACACCTGTGCATCATTCTGTTGTACTGTGCACATGTTAAATCGCAATATTTATCTAAAACAGGGGTGTAATCGCCCGGATAGCAACATTAGCGGTTTAATGAGGAATAGAGTAGAGCTGAGACAGTTTTTTTTAAAGAATCAGCATGGCAGTACCTCCTTACATACAGCACTCTCTCTCAACCAGACTGAGGCGTGTTCCTTTTATAGAACACCTCTTTAATTGGTTGAGCCCACTCTGTAGTACAGGTAAGTTTCCACACATCCAATAATACTGAAAGTTAGCTCTAACAAAAACAGTGTAAATATTTATTACGTCAAATTAGCTGTTAAATATAGAGCTCCATATTCAATTAATTTATTCCAACAGTGAACACCAATTGAGGTAACACTACAGCTAAAATGTAAAACACCCCTCCTTGCCAGCACCCAGTTGTCTGTCCTGGAACCTTCTTAAGGTGCTTCAGCTCCCCAGGGACTCATTTGGCCGAAACACCTAAGACAGACGACGTGGGTGAGTGGAAAATTGCCACAGTTCCATTCTCAGTTAGCGGATACAATATTTATCAATAAAATATTCAAAACTTTTGTGTATCTTGTCCTCTGTTCCTACTAAAGTTCACAGATAGGCCCATGTAATGGACTAGCTACATTACAAGGGGTGTCCAAACTATGGCCCGGGGGCCAAATGCGACTCTCAGGTCTCCTGCTGAACCGGCCCAATTGATCATAAGCAGAACTTTTTACAGCAAATGTAACTATTTCTACCACTATAACCTCAAACATCACATCACAGTGTGATACAGACTTAAAATTAATGTTTCAAGCTTTATTAACACACACGGCTCTGTCAGAGCTGTGTATAAAGCACCGCACTGCACTCATCACCGCTCTGTGGCCCTCCGCTTCAAATATGTTTTCAGATGTGGCCCTTGATAAAAAGTTTAGGCACCTCTGATCTAAAACAACTTAATAAAAGAGTCCACTGACTTCTGTCTGATATGGCATTTTGAAAATAAGTGATTAAATAATGCTCAAACATGTATCACTCCAAAAATAACTTTGAGAGGGCAAAGAAGAAAAAACAACGATGACATGGTTAAAAGCTCTGAAAAGTCAATGTTGCACAATAGATCTGCTTTAAAAAACAATTTGAAGCAGAGGCTGGTAGAGGAGCCAAAAATCTGGATGTATTTGGATCTAACATGTGATTTATAATTTGAAGTGAATGTAATTTGAAAAACAAAACATTAAATAATGCATAAAATCTGGGATCTGGTAAATGAGACGAAACTAAATCATATCAGACGGAGAGCTACAAAACATTTCGTATTGTCGACATAAAGTTTTTGAACCAAAACCTTAACCCAAGTCAGTACTGTAAAAGTGCAATTTCTTCAAAGTTACTCAAGTAAATGTAACTGAGTAAATGTAACTGAGTACTACCCACTTCTGTTCTGAAGAATCCTCAATGAGACGTGTTGGTTGTTTTCAGATTGTGGAATGTCTCATTTATACAACAACCTGAGCAAAAGCAGACATCTTTTATTAGCTAGTTTTATGAACACGATGCTGCTATGTTAAAGCAAGGTTTTTATTTTAAATCCCATAAAGATGACCTCGTTGTGTCCCCGGATACAGGTCAGAGATGGAGGTTCTGAGCTTCTGCAGGTTGAGGCTCTGGCAGCACAGGTTCAGATGGGACTGAAGTAACTTTTTAACACTGAAAAAGCTCAAGCTGCATAGAGCTCCTTTAATTCTACCAAAAAAAAAAAAAGATATGTTCTCAGGACTGGACAGAAATAGCTTATATATTCTATTATAATATAAATACAGTATTGATTCTCTATTTGTTAATCCAATCAATATAAAGCATTTTATTATTATTATTATTATTATATATTATTATTATTATTATTATTATTATTATTTATTTTTATTTTTTTTATTTATGTGAAAAATACAGGGTTGTCAAAAGTATTTCAAATCACACACTAATTCATGTTGAATCTAGTATTGAAACTAGATACTCAAAAATGAATCTTTCCTGAAATGCTTTTGTCCAATTAAATTAATCATTAATTTATTACATTTCAGTTAAATAAACACAGCAGAAAAACTCACATTCAGTTTTAGCAAGTGCCAAAAGATCAGCAACTTGTTGAAAAGGTTAATTTGAACAAGGTTTACCCTCCACTATTTTAATATGATTTGGTCACGTTTGGCCGGATTAATAAACCCAAAGGGCCGACTGTGGCCCCTGGGCCGTAGTTTGCCCATGTCTGCTTTAGAGCTGTAGGCCACCTAGACTAGGATACACCCCTGGACGACTATGGAGCCCACCTGGACGACTGAGGATTACACAGATATAAAGCCACAAGTTTGAAGTTTTAGTAAGGTAACACTAGTATAAAATGTAGGACCAGATAAAGTAGTACACGTTATAACTGTACTCCTGTGACTATATGCATGTGTGTGATAAGATGTGTGTAAATGTCTGACAGATGTGCTGTGGATTCTTTCCTATTTGATGCAGAATGTTCATGTTATGTTTTGTTAACTATTGTTGTATATTTGTAATAAAAAAGCACACATTTTAAAACTATTTTTTGCACGAGTTGGTCTTGAAATAGTTCGTTGGAATAGTTCACTGGGTATGACCGGTTGTCGTAATTGTCATAATTTATGCTTTGATGCTCTTATATCTATATTTAGTCAGTCTATTCTTACTTCTAATACCTTACTTTAAGCTTGCCCTCTATTTGAAATTGTTTAGAATTGTTCTTTTTTTTTCTTTCTTACTGTTTGTACTCATTGTTTTATGTTGCACAGTACTGCTGAAGCACGTTCCTCGTTTGTTCACTGACGGTCAGGGCTGGACTGTACATCTGGAGCCCTGGGAGTTTCCCCGTTGGGCTGAGGCACTTTTTGGGCTGGTCACTGTCCGACCTGTGCACGTCCTCGCTCTTATTCATCTTTCCCTGTCTGTATTTGCGCTGAAATCAAGGCATTTTGTTAACAGAGTGTTTCCAAACCCTTAAAGACATTCTACAGTTTTTATTTTACATCATAGACCACATAGTCGTGTCGTTCTGGATGTGTTTGGCTCACTGATAAAAGACGTTCAATTTCATGTCGCGTGATCAAAGTGTAGTTTAGGGGCCATTAGCTCTGGCTTATTAAAAAAGCCAAAAGGATCAGGGTCTGTGTAACAAATACAGGCCAATAAAAACAGCATCTGACAATCTAAAAATCTGTTTTGGATCAAATCACCCCAGTTACAATCAAACTATACACAGATATTACATTAGTCCATTAAGTCCAGCCTATAATATCAGCTGACATAAAAAAATGCCAAATGTTTGTTTTTTGGGGGGTTTCTTTGTTTTAGTTTTTTTTCTAAATCGCTGCGATCGAGGGGCCGGTCCAGACCCAAAAGTCCGGGGCCAGTTTCTTCTCTCAGTAGAGCCCTGTTGGCAATAGCAGTGAAAGTTAGTTAATTAGTTATGTTAAGGATTTAGTAAAAATCCACAAGACAGAGTTTACAGGATAGAAAACACTAACAGAACATGTGAAATGTCAAAGGTCAAGTCCGAGTCAGGTCCCAAGTCGTTGGGTGTTTCTCAATTTGCAGGATCCTTCCTCCAAGACCCATTTGTAGCACTCTAACGCTAGTGCTAAGCTAACATGCCCGGAGCGTGTTTGGAGGGAGCGAATGTGTCACGTGACCAGATCAAATGTGAAAGAAATATGAGTTTTAATAAAAATCAATGCTTCTACAAATGAAAAGAATTCAGAAGTGTCTTTATGTGTCATCATCAAATAGATGCACAGCCTAAAACATCTTCAGACAATTATTTCATCCTAAATCCACTTCTTAAAAGATGTTGTTCAGTTTGCTGCGTTTGTCCTGAAACATCCATATTTTGTTCTGGTTTATTGTGTAAAGACTCAATTATATTAAAATGCATTTTACTGCTTGAATAAAGTTAGTAAAAATGAAAGTTGCAGTGCATTGTGGGCAATTTGCAGCACTCCGAGGTGTCCAGGGATCCACAGGTGCATGCTGGGTAAATGAGCCAAATGGAGGAGTGCAGTGTGGAGGACGTCAGGGCTCTGGGTGACTGGAGCACTACTTGGCAGAGCCCTGATGACCTGGGTCCTTCCAAACTGCTTCAGAAGCCCAGGATCCTGGCAAAGGAAACATCCAGTGTCAGTCTGGATTTCCTCACATCTCCGTCTGTCTTTTCTGTCATCACCTCCATTTCACTTCATCACCAAATTAATCCTGTTGTGCCTCTTTGGTTAGTTAATGAAGTTAGTCACCAGTTGTATCAGAGGCAGGGAGCTGGCTGAGTCCCACAGACGGGACAGTGTCGTTGGGCCAGGCCTGCTCTTTGATTGACAGCTCGGGGCAGAGACCGAGTGGAGGAGATGCACGTCTCACATGTTTGAGCTGCTCTCTTGGCAGCAGTGGTCAGCAGAGCTTTGTATTCATTCAGAAATAGGAAGGAGCAAAAGTGACCATCATATACTTAAGGCTCACAAATTTCATTAACTTCTCAAAATACGGAACAAATCGCGTTCCGTATCATGGCTTTTACTATCCAGTTATGAAATTATTCCATATTTTATGTGGTGGTCGACATAGTAGTAGGGCAGTGGTCTTGTAACAAATAGCCCGTTTGTCACTTAGTTAAAAGCACCTTTCACTATATGCACTTCAAATTGCACAAACACTTTAATAGCACACAGCACTTTTAACATTATTGGCACTTTAAAAAAAGGACAATTTGCACAAAAAGATTTTAAAATGTTTATTTAACTTATCATCTTTTATCCAGTTTTAGATCCGGGGCACTGTAGCACCTTAATTGAAGCTGCGTGTCCTGGAGGGGAAAGAGGATAAGATTATAATTAAATTGGACAGGTGCAATATGTTTAAGAATGTTTTTAAGTGTTTGTGTGTATTGTGTAATTTGCAGTGCTTTTAGTAGAATTGTGTTTAAAAATGTTGAACTTACCTTTTGCATCTTGTGTCCAGGCGTCAAAGAGGTCCCAGGGGAAACGAGCTCCCTTTAAAAAGGTTCCGGGGCAGGACCAAGATGGGAAATGTGTGGGGGAGACAGGCTGGGCGTTTTTAATGGTTTAGGGATTTTAAGCATATTTGGTGTTGGTTTTTAGGGTTATTTCTGTATATATTTATAAAGTTTATTAGGTTAATTGGTTTATTTGGTTTTATGAAAGTTAGAGTAAAGAGCTAATGTTATCTTTTTTTAGAACATCCCTGGTATTTTACAGTAGTTGAATCCAATCAGTAGAATCATATAAAAGGCGCCTAAAACCATCATTCTGGGTTCTGCTGCTGGAGGAGACGCTGCTCCTCTAACCTTTATTGCACTTGGCACTTTGCACTTTAATGATTGAAAAAAAAGAAATAAAAACTTGTGGACCACACCCGTGAGCTGTCTTCTGTCCACATCCTACTGCTCACGGTCAGCCGCTACGTTACAGGTCTTAAAAGTTTATTTTAGCATGGGCCGGATAAATAGAAAACATTTGTGTGTAAACAGTGTAGGAAATGTTTTATTGTCGCTTGAAATAACTTTAAAAATATCCTGTCTGTTTCATAATGACACCATGATTGCAGACGTGATTTTAAACGCCACAGCAGTCAGATGCCCTTCCCACTTGCACCGTCCCCAGAGGCAAGTACAGCCTCTTCATGCCAACGTTAGTCCAGTTCACTTCAAGCCTTTAAGCCGAGGTACTGAATGTAGTTTGTATATTTGCAAATTATAAATTGTGCAACTCAGTGTAAGGATATCCAAATCTCATGGTAAGGTCATTAATGTGACATTTTGGAGAGGCTAACAGAAAGCACAAAAAAACAATCCTATCAAACTGTAGTGAAAGTAGTCAGCATGCATGATCACAAAGCACCTCAGCTGAACTTTTTCATGATAGCCTTATACCCGTCTGATGCCTTGGCCCCATCCACCAATGACACACCCAAATGTTCTGAGCCGTTTAGTGACATGGCTAATGCTAATTTGACTAATCCCTCTGCAGAGTGTGCTGTCCTGGAGAGGCAGACAGGAGCAGATGACACAGCATTGGCTCCCCGGGAAGTCCACGCGTCTAATACAAGCTTAAGTCCTCCGTAATGCACTCTTCTCTGGGTAAATAAGCTCTTGAGTGTCACTCAGAGAAGGCTAGGCAGAAACTTGTCTCTCTCCAAAATGAAAAGTGCAGGCTTGTAGTTTTTTTTTTAATTCACACTGGGCCTATGGTTGTGATTCCACTGTCTTGTTCACGTCAGCGTTTTACTGACTAGGGAACAGGCTGATGTGTTAAACTGCTAATAACTACATTGTGTCTCTGGCTAACGCCGTCACCTCACAGCAAGTAAATCCTAGTTCAAATCGCAGGTGGTGTAAGGGCTTTTTGCGTGGAGTTTGCATGTTGCAGAACTGACCGATCCAGCTGTTTCCTGTTTATCAATGCACGCCACTCCTGTCAAGATAAAATATATTACATTTACCTGAAATAAATGCAAAAAAACTTGTGATAATGTCGTAACGTCGGGCGGAGGGACCAAAAATGCAGAACTCGGGAAGAGAATATTACAAGCAAATGACGGTAGATCAGACAAGGAGCTGGGTGCGGGGTGCAGGTCGTGGTCCAGGGCGAAAACAGAGGTGCGGAGACGTAGACGAGGCAAACAGTACCAGTGCAGGGAGGGAGGGTCAGAGGCGAGGGTCCGGAGCTGGTCCAAAGAGCTGGGTGTAGAACACGCGGACGATCTGACACCAAGTTGTCAGGTCCTTGCTCCTCTTATGCCCCGCAGGTGCAGATGATGATGATTGACTCCTGGTGCGAGAGGGAGGAGCCAGGAACTCCGCCCAGCTCCAGACACGGACAAGTGAGGGAGGGAAAGAACAAAACATGAGGAACAGCAGACGGGGATCATGACAGATAAACTGGAATTAGTTTAGTGTTTACTCTAGCTTTAGCCTCGTCTCACAGCGCCGCAAACTTATACATGTGTTTTTGTGATTCACTGAGATCAGCCTTATGACACTATAATTCAGGTACGATTTAGATTTTATTGAAGTTAATATTAGTTATGTTGAGGTGGTCAGTGTTCATTCATTCAGGCACTGCAGCATTCCCCACAACCTAAACTGCGTTCAGAATAGATTAAGACACATGAGTTAGTCCAGATCAAGACTACCTCAAGATCTGGAGATGGGCCCTGTTGAAGTATTGAGGACTTTTGACCCCTATGAAGTCGACTTTAAGAGTGGAAACGGGTATTGTACTTCTACGGGGTATTAGCTGCTCACACATATATGAACATATCTAGATCACCACTGTTACCTTTTATACCACACTGGCCCGTGTTATCCACAATGATATACAGTGGTCCCTGGTTTATCATAGGGGTCACGTTCCAAAAAAATAATCCGCACAGAGGCATCAACCTTTGCGGAGTAGTCAGTGAGTTATCCAGATCAAGATACAAGATATGGATATATGAGTTTTGCGGCTGTAAAAAACTTCTCGGGGTATTAGCTGCACACTTTATACACTTATTCTCAGCATGTTACCTTTTTATTTTATCCTCGCATTTCTCTCTTGTTTAATCACTCTCTAAAAAGTTCAAATAGGCCTTTGTTGGAGCAGAAGCTTTCATCGACTTTAGGTTTTTGTCGGGGACACACTTTATACACTTTTCACACACATACAGCACTTCAGAGTTCACACTGCGATCGCAAAACGTTTCGTCGACATTAAGGAATTTATGTGTCGGGAGAGAATTTTTACAGCACTTCAGAGTCACACTGCTTCTGTACTGTACAAGAGACACACGGAGGAGACTGATGGACAATGGTCTACAGTCCCTCAGCCAATCAGGACGCAGAAACACAATGCACGTTCATACGATGTAAAAAAGCATGTAAAATTGCACCAAAAAATCAGCGAAACATCAAAACCGTTTTAGTTATAGCGATGGACAACTGTATTCCCTAAAAGCAACATATTTACATGTTGAATAAGTTCCACTTTCGTTTTCGATGCTCTGAATCCCCTCTCCCTTCGCTAGCTGCCCTGAGTCACTCCGCCACTCCCCTGAAACTACTGCACATCGCACCAGGTTTGTGAAGTTGTAGTGCACAGTTTTGAATCATGTTTTTTGTATATTTATGGACAATTGTCGTGTGGGAGCGTGGGTGGTGTAGGCTTGTGGGCGGAGCATTGTACAGAATCTTACAGCGAACCTTAAGGAGGGTTCGAATAGGGCCCAGGAGAGAAATTTGTAAATACTCAAACATCTATGGTTGACACATAAAACCACTTCAGGCATGTATGTGATGACGAAACGATATTATAACATGGTAGAAAGCTAAAAAAAAATTAAAGATTAATGCCCATTCTTTAACTTTATCATAGTATAAAATTTAAGTCTCAAAAAACAAGCCAGTGCCAATGAATCAATAGTTCCCACAATAACATCACATATGGAAAACTTTATATTTATTAGCTTGCAGTAATGGATTGATTGTAAGGCTGTTTCACATTGAGAGTGGACCCCAGAAACCCTTCAATAAACAAAGAAACAACTTTGTAACAATATATGGATTCACGAGGACTCAGAGGTATTAAACTACTATCTGGTGAATTCTTACAATGACAATGACAGTCAGTGAATGTGCTCTAAATCAGTCTGGATGACGAGTGGCTCCAGGTGGCTGAAAATCTACATGATTGACTGCTGCTCAACTTCACAAAGTAGCTCGGAAAGGGAAAGTAAAATGCTACTTTTAGGTCCCCACGTCTGTATAGAAGTACGCCAGTTGGTTGTCTTTGGTCTCGCTATGGAGTTTTCTGATAATCTCTATTTCAAATACGATAGTAACCATAGACTTTATATCTAAATAGACAGATAACATGCTAGCCGCCATGTTCCAAACAGGAAGTGCTCATGGTCGCTCTCCATTGACTGGCTGTTGGGATACTTTTCGTACTCCCGACAATGCAGTCGCCCCATACTCCAGCCAGGTTGCCACAGTGGCGTAAAAGGATGAGTCAAATGCAGAAAGAATTGCAATTGAATGGACGCAAGTAGCAAATCATAAAGGCTGCAGTTTTTGAAGTACCATGATTTCCTCAACAAACATCTCGTGTCTCATTCTGAATAAAACTAACCGTATCTGTTCAAACATGTTCTGAAATGTGGTTCTTGCATTAGTTTGTCAGTTCAGATTTCAGTCTTTTTGTCAGTTCTTCTGGACGTGTTTAAATTTGAACAGAATCCTATTATTAAAACATAATTTTCTAATATCTGTGTAATCCCTCAGGCATCCAGGTCTGATCCATTGCAAAAGAGAAAGAAAATAAACTGTAAACTGGACAAATCGTTGCAGGAGTGAAGACGTTTCGTTGCTCATCCAAGCCGCTTCTTCAGTTCTGGTCAGATTGCTGGTGGACGCTGCCTTATATCTATCTGAAGGGAAAAGCTAACTACACTGAAACTCAAAACCGTTTCTGTTTGTAGGCTTGAACTGTTGTGCTTCCCTAAATGTGCACTGTGCCTGAGCCCTACTTAGCATAGTCATTCAAGCCCCTAATGAGTGATTTCACACCTATTAGCATTCTGGCGATATATAAGACAGTGTCCACCCTTAATCTGACCAGAACTGAAGAAGCGGCTTGGTTCAGGGCGGTTCTCTTACGCTATAAACCGCTAATCTAATAACAAATGCAATGCTTGTCAGAAAATTTCCAATATGACATTTCAATATGTTCAGCTGGTGTACAAAATGGGTTGTGGTAGTCCTCAGTGGTCTATGTTTGGCTGCGTTGACCTGTCGACCTTCTCCTCGCGCACGCCCGGACGCGCTCTCGCTCTGATTGGAAGCCTCTTGTGGAAGCTGGGAGCTGCTCAGAGACGTGCGACGGTCCTGGAGCACTGACATAGAGTGACACCTCTCTCTGTCAGCCTGATTACTGCGCTCTTTGATGTGGCAGCCCAAACCCCAGCTCTGCTCCTATAGAGATACACCAAACCTTTTCCACACAGCAGTAAATCCCTGTCTGAAGGATCAACAGAACTCGGGAGAAACTACTTTTTCTCGAATTTCTTCATTTGTTTCTACGTTCTATTAAAGTAGCTATATTGTGCTTGTGTCTGCTATATATCTGTGTAATCCCTCAGTCGTCCAGGTCTGATCCGTAGCAAAAGCTCTTCACTACACTGAATGGAGTGGATCTACAAACACTTTAAGACAGAAACTGGTTCACCCAAAGGACAAAACCCTGAGCCACAAACAAAGTAATGTGGTCTACTCCATTCGTTGTAGTGAAGAATGCAGTGAGCGTTACACTGGAGAAACTAAGAGAATGTACCAACACTGTCGCAAGAGCTCCTCGGGACCCCAATCTGCTGTACATCTCCATCTCAAAGTCACTAACCACTCCTGTGATGATAGCGAGGTATAGATCTTTGCCAAAGTAAAGAAATGGCTTGCGAAAGTTGTTAAAGAGGCATTTTTTGTTAGGAAAGACAGGAATGGAGGTCTGCGATATCACCAATCACGATCTATAACTCCATCCTCAGACCCAAAGCAAAACAAAGACAGCAAAAAGAATAATAGGGCTAGCCAAAATGCTAATATCTCATCTCATCACTCGTGTCAATCTCATGCTCCATCCTTCCATCACTCGTAAAAAAAACCCACAACCCTGAGATACTTGAGCTTCTCCACTTCGAGGCAGGCACTCTCCACCAAACCACCTTTTTTCTGGTCAAGAACAATGACCTCGGATTTGGAGGAGCTGATTCTCAACCCAGCCGCTTCACGCTCTGCTGCAAACTGCCCCAGTGCCTGCTGCAGGTCCTGGCTCGATGAAGCCATCAGGACAACATCATCTGCAAACAGCGGAGATGAGATCATAATGAGATAATAATAGTAGTACACCGCTTTTCATGACACAACATAAAACAGGAGGTGCGTTTATTTGATGGCAGGTTTGAACAGGTTAGTTTTCAGGGCATTTCTGAAGATGGGGAGCGTGGATGAGGCTCTAATGTGTTTGGGCGGAGAGTTCCAGAGGGTGAGGGCAGCGGCGAAGAAGGCCCTGTTCCCCCGGGTCTTATGTTTAGTCCTGATGGCGGGAGACAGAAGGTTAGCATCGGTTGATCGGAGAGCACGGGTGGGTGTGTGGTGGCCGTGGAGGAGCTCAGAGAGGTACATGGGGACCAGGTTATGGAGGGACTTGGATCGGAGGAGTTTGGAAGGTGAACTGTAAAGCACGCTATTGCAGTAGTCGAGGTGGGTGGGGACAAAATCGTGGATGTGTGAGGGATGGGCAGAGGTGAGCGATGTTCCAGACGGTTTTGGTGTTGGAAATCTAACTTTAAAGATCTAAATGCAGCCTGTTTACTTCTTTTTTTTAAGGTACTGGAACCACAACTGAATCTGGGTTTCCTTTGCCTATTTTAGTTACAAAAACAAACTCAGTACAGTTGTTGATCACCTCTACCAGCTTACTATCTCCATTCACTTGCATTTTAAAGTGGCTGTACCCAATTTATGTGTATTTATGCATGTACTTTAGCAACATTTGTCTTGCCCCTGTATAGATATATTCTAAAATCAGCTCTTAGGGTCAAAATGAGACTGCTGTGTGCTGTCTGCATCTAATTATCATCATTTTATTACCGTTTTCATTGTGCGAGAATCAAAAAGACTCTGTTCTGGTCTCTGAAAGTTATGGTTCGCACTTATAAACTCATCTCGATGAATAATTAGGACGCTCAGAATGCATAAGATAAGTGAGGAATAACTGTGGACCACTGCAAACTCTTTAAAATGATCTAGTTCACGTTTTTCACATTTTTAGGACACATCGAGTACAGTGCCTTTAAAGCGTTTCCGAGGGGCTGACAGATTTGTAAAATGAGAGGATTCGGAGCATGTTCACACAATGAGATCACTATGCCTTACTGGGTTTTCCTTGTACTCGCTTTATTTCACCCGCTCTGAGAGAGATAGACACGTCCCCCAGCAGCACAGCACAGCTTATGTGGGACACGATCAGAGGAGACACACAGAGACAGAAGACATGAAGAGGTCCAGGAGGGGCTGAGGGAACATGGCTCAGGTTTACCCTCCACTGCACTGATGACAACTCGGATTAGATACATGATGTTTCAGGCTATACCTTACATTCTTATAAATACACAAGGGGCAAAAGAGTGAGACAGACTTTTAGAGGAAAGCTTCATTTATTACATTTTAGAAAGTGGGATTGTGGTTAAAGAGGGTATTACTCTTCTGCGGGAGTATTAATGGATAACACGAAACATATTCAGATCATCATGTCTCCTCTCCCTTTGCTCTCCACTCTAAGTCACTCCCCTTCAGAGCGCTATCACAATACAATCAAAGTGCATCCCACCAATGAAACTACTGCACATCGCATCAGGTTTGTGAAGTTGTAGTGTACAGGTTTGTATCCAGTTTTTTGATATTTATGAAAAAAAATGGCAGTGAAGGAGCATGATTTACATGGGCTTGTGCGCTGGAGCCTTCCTCAGAAGCGTCATGTAAAAAGGGCTAAGCTCCCCCTACACTTTCTCTGGTGAAACCACAAAGCAGCCTGCAAGTCACGTCACTGCACCATCACGTGACGCTTCTGAGGAAGGCTACAGGAAGTAGCTGAAACAGGAAGTATACATTTTGTTATCTGTGCTTTACCTAAGCAGATTACAAGCAGATACGATTTTATTTTTACTAACTATATATTTTAGAGAAGGTATCTGTAGGCATCTGTAAGGTATTATTGTCTGAGACCTGCTGAAAATGCATGCTTTATAAAAATATGCAAAAAAAAAAACAAAACCTTATCAAAATCGTTATATCTAAAGCTTTAGTAGATCTCAAAATTCAAAATTTGTGCGAAATACTTTTTTTGTCCACACAGTTTTGTAATACTTTTACTTAAGTACATTTTTTGACATGATACTTTAACTTTTACTTGAGATTTTTTGTTTTGTTTCTTCTTTTTCTGCCACTGAGTTAAGCTTTACTTTTTGCATCTGTGTCATTTCAACAAACAAATCCTCTGAGTAGTTTTAATTGCATTCATGGTTTCATTTTGAGGGTCCAAGACTATGGGGGCAGCAGTCTAAGCAGGGACTCCCAGACTTCCCTCACCCCAGACACGTCCTCCAGCTCCTCCGGTGGGACCCCAAGGCGTTCCCAGGCCAACCGAGAGACATAGTCCATCCAGCGTGTCCTGGGTCTTCCCCGGGGGCCTCCTACCGCTGGGACATACATGAACAGATGCCCGAGCCACCTCAGCTGACTCCTCTCAACGTGGAAGAGCAGAGGCTCTACTCCGAGCTCCTCCCGAGTGACTGAGCTCCTCACCCTGTCTCTAAGAGAGTACCCAGCCACTCTGAGGAGGAAACCCATTTCAGCCGCTTGTATCTGCGATCTTGTCCTTTCGGTCATTACCCAGAGATTATGACTATAGGTGACGGTAAGAACGTAGATTGACCAGTAAATCGAGAGATTCACACATGTTTGAATAATCCTTTATTATTAATCTGTCTACATCTCCCAAACTCAAAATGCTCTGTTGCACCTTGTGATGTCATGCACTGATAGTTTTCAAGTTCCTCGTCCAGCATTTTTTTTACATTTTATTCAGTAGAGACTGGCAATTCCAGGCCTGAAATCATCCAAATGATTCTAGTGAAGTTGTATGGAGCTTAAAAACACAGTGGAGCACTTCCTGTATTACCACATGATGACATCACAAGGTGGAACAGAGTGTTTTCAGTTTGAGAGAAGAACACAGCCTAAATATGCAGGGTTTGTGTCTTAAACATGTGTGAATGAAACAAAACACAACTCCAGGTCTGTTTTTTGATCAGGAAACATTACATTCATGCAGAACATAGATCAGTAATCGAGTAATACGGGCCCTTTAACGTCTGATCATTTCTGTTTGCTTTCCGTCTTCCTCCTGATGAGTTGACCGAGCTGGTTACACATGATAACGCTTCGTGTTTTCACCTCCCTGATCAGCGTGTCCACCTCCATGCTGGTGAAGTTTGTTTTAACTTCCATCTTGAGTAACTTTAGCATCGACAAAACATATCGATGAGGTAATCCGGATGTCCAAATAAGGTTTAAGCGTAAAAAGAACCTCGGCTCTCTGGTAAAATAGACTAGGATTTATGGACGGAGATTGTACATAGCTATGAATATATCTCTTTTATAAATGAGACCCCTGAACAGGCTTTGGCACAGTGGTAATAAGCTGTTCTTTACTCTCCATTAGGGAAAAGTGTCCTCTGTATTTGACCCTTTCTGTCGTAGTTCTGAACAGGAGCGTTGGGCGATTGCAGTGCAGCGACTGGTGACCCATTTTTAGTTTTGTTCTTTAAAAGTGCACTCTGTAACTCAACAGATGGGGGGGGTCCTCCACCTGTTGGTCTCTGTGGAGATGTCTTTGTTTCGCCTGGAATGTTCCAAAACCTCCAAAACCTATACCGATATATAATGATTAATGAGATTCAGGAGGAGAACCACGCCTCAAGTTCCTCCTGCTCCTCTCCAGCGAACCACAGCTCACCTCAGCCACACCTCTAATTACCCAGAAGCCCTATTTATACAAGACTATCCCGGCAACACCTTCTGTCTGCACACTCTAGACCCCTCCACATCCTCCACCAAAAATTGTCATCCATCCATTTTCTTCCTTTTATCTGGGGCCGGGTCGTCGGGGGCAGCAGTCTAAGCATGGACTTCCAGACTTCCCTCACCCCAGACACGTCCTCCAGCTCCTCCGGTGGGACCCCGAAGCGTTCGCAGGCCAACCAAATCGGGTTGTCAAAGGTATTGAAGATCAGAAACTAATCTATATTAAAACTAGTAGCTATTAAAAGTAGATACTAGAGACATTTGAGCAGGTCTAACTCAAAAATACAAGACTGAAAAAGTCACATTCACAGAAGGACAGGGCAGGACAGAAATGAATCTTTCCTGAACAGCTTTAGAATGATCTTGAGCTGTATCAGAACAAGTATAAGACACTATGGAACCTACCTGACGACTGAGGGATTACACAGATATAAAGCCACGTGGTATTTTTATTTTATTTTTTTTTTTTATTTTGCACTTATATAACAATAAAATGACACAATATATAAAAAGCAGGTGCAGAAAAGACAAAAAAATCCAAAAGGGCTTATATTAAAGCTTCCACCTTACACCCATACATAAAACTGAACATTATAGCTGCGCAGTACTGAAAAAGTTGCATTTACACACCTTAAAAAAAAATGCCATTAAATTCAAACATGGGTTAAAATATTCAATCTTGATCAAACATTACCATTAAATATTAAACATTTCCTTAAACTCTTTTCAGTTTTTTTCTGATGTGCCGTCATGAGCCAGATCAGAAAACTGAACATTTGGAACACACAATTTTGGCGAGTATTGTATCTATGAAACTCTGTGTTAGTTTTGACGTAAAATGTGAAATGTTCAGGGATGATGGTTCTATTGCAAAAATGTGTATACATGAAAATGAAAATTTGATATATATTAATTAAATAAATATTCAGAATGTTAAGTTTGATGAATAAATGAGCAGAAGATGTTAGTGGCATAGAATAAGTCGAAATTCAAACAAACCGTTTTCGCACCATTGATATTTGTTTTGTTGTATGAAAGAAAGTATTGTATTTTTCAGATTATAAGTCGCACTTTTTTTCATAGTTTGTCCGGGGCTTATACTCAGATGCAACTTATATGTGAAGTTATTAAAATATATGATTTCACATCTTTATTATTGTCATGCTGACAACTGCACGAGGACACTCTGGGCTTGTACCAGTATCTGCTACTCCTGTACCATTGAAACATTTTTATTTCAACATTATGGTCATTTAAAAGACATCTGAGATGACAGCAATGCAGAGAGAGAAGAGGAAGCGGAAAAGCGCAACTCCCTCCTGAGTTGGTGGAGTTGTTCAGACGCGACACAGAGGATAAAGAATTCAATGGGATTTAGTGATGTGGAGTGAGATCCAGAGTAAACTTGTTGCTTGTTTTTTATGCTTTAGTTATCTGATTAACTGTTAAAATCTTACGTTATACCCGACACATATCCAGTTCTGTCTGTGCTTCATGTAGCTGAATAAATATACATGTGTTATGTAAGTGTACTGTACTGATATTCAGCCTGTTGTTCTCTATTTTATTGTTATTAATATAATTTGCCTTTAAAAATTTCCCCAAAAAATGTGACTTATAGTCCAGTGTCACTTATTTATCTTTTGGCTGGTGCGACTTATACTCCAGAGCGACGTTTAGTCTGGAAAATACAGTACTACAATTTAATATTGACAGTGACTTCTGTTTTTATTAATTAACATCGTGGTACTGGAATCAGGATATGAGTCTATTCCTCAGTATCGAAATCGAGTTTGCACTTTTAATAACTTCACACTAGCATGACCCTGATGCAACGTCAATCTACCATAACACAAGGGCGACATACAAACTCAAAAAAGACCCTGCTGAGTCCAAGCAGATATCTGGGACACGATGTACACACTTCACCACTGCACTGGATCGTTTGAACTATGACAAATCCTGGCATTACCTGAAAAGTTATCAGTCTGCACACGCTGGTCAAACTTCGGAAACACACTTAATTCTGTGTCCTCACTCCACTCCACCCGCAGCTCCGTGGAACTTTCTTGCCGCTGTAACTTCCACGCTCGTACAAAACATTTGGAGCAGATCAAAGCTACACCCTCCGGAGGCCTGTGCACCGGTCAGCTCCCCCGATCTCAGCCCATCTCTTCGGGGAATGCACCGCGACGCAGCCAAAACATCCAAGCGTCTACCTGGAACTACCGCCACCAGCCCAAACGATAACCCCACACCAGACGGCTCCGACCGGTTCCTATCAGGCGGACCACGCTCCTCTCTCCCCCCCCCGTCTCCACCCGCCCTCACCGCTCTGCTCTTTGACAGGGAGGATTGAAGCAGGGAGGTGCTGGGAGGTTAATGAAGCGCTCCCCGCCTGCCTGACCTTTCGCCGGCCCCGCTGCAAATCATCGCGAGGCGCAGTTTTTTTGGACGTTTTTAAATGAAAGCCTTTAAATAATTTATCTAACGACGGTTCCCCGAAGGCCCTTCATTAGAGATCGGGCGTGACATTTGCCTCCTCCCCTCAGCTGCCCGTGCGCTCTCCAGCTCTGGGATGTCTGCTGCTGTCAGTCCGCTCTCAGGGCTTTGTTTTAGGTCACATCATCAGACGTGGGAGCGGTTGGAGTAGTATTTGTGTTTTGTATTTATTTTGATCTCCATACTCGATACTCAATACTGATTCCGATACCATAATGACAATAAAAACTACACTTAATTTACATAATAGCATGTCATTTTCAACATTAAATGGTAGCACTTTCTTTTATATTCCCATGTGGCCTTATATCTGTGTAATCCAGGGGTGAGCAGACTTTTTGACACATGAGCTCTAAAATTTGACAGAGAAGCCAGGATTTGGTCACGTTCGGTGGGCCGGATAAGTAAGGCCAAAGGGTCGTGTGTGTTTGCCCATGTCTGGTGTAATCCCTCAGTCGTCCAGTAGGTTCCATAGTGGTCCATGGGTGTATACCAGTCTATGTGTCTTATACTTGTTCTGATACAGCTCAAGATCATTCTAAAGCTGGTCAGGTTCATTTCTGTCCTGTGAATGTGACTTTTTTAGTATCAAATGAGTATCTAGTTTTGATAGTAGTTTTAGTATCGATGAGTGTCTGGTTTTCGATACTTTTGACAACCCTGGTAAACTGTCATGATCCACCATTTCCATGTTGCCATGTTTTGCCTCCTGTGTTCTCCTCTCCCCCCTCCCTCACCTGCCTGACTCTGGAGCTGATAAGAGGAGCCAGGACAATACACTCGGTGGCAGATCGTCCGCGTGTCAATGTGACTACTCCAGCTCTGCCTTTTTGAATGTTGTACTTACCCTTTTCCGAGTCTCATTGGATTTTTTGCTGCTCCCTCCGATTCCCGCTCTCTGGACCGTCCCAGCTCCCGCGCCTCTGGCTCCATTCCCGATCCTGCCTCTTCATCCCGGTATTGTCTCGTCCTTGTCTCCTCGTCTCACTCTTGACCCCGGCTCTTACCTGCACCCTGCTCCATTTCCCGCTTCCTGTTTTTTTTAAAAATACATATATTTTCATGTATGAAGTACTTGTTGTTGCATTGACCGTTAAAGTGGAACTGAACACTAAATCTACTTTTTCTGTGGTATTTAACTGTCTACATTGTATTTTAATAGTATCTTCTGCTGTTCCTAGTCTGCTTCCTTTGGCCACTGCAATTCCAAGTGCTACGTGACATCACACATGACTCCCCCGATTACATCCAGGTGTTTCTGATTCCACACGGAGGGGCGGGGTTTGAAGTGTGGATACCTGTTTAGGCGAATCACACTGTTCCTTATACTTCCAGACCCCTGCTGTCCTCCTCTCTAGCTCTTTTATTGAAATGTTACTTAAACACCGAAATCTGATATGATCTGTGAGTAATCTGATTTCTCTCTGATCGTTCACAGCTGCGCAGCGTCGACAAAGAAAATGCAACAAATAAAAATGTTAAGACCAAGGTTAACGACAAAATATAAAAGATTCAGTGAGTTAATAAAAAATGTATAATTGTTCCCATTGAATGTTCCTGTTGTGTACTTGGGCAAGACACTTCTTGTCTTCTTCTATTACAACTGTTACTGTTGTTGCAGAAATGAAATGACGTGAAGTGAAGTAATCCAACATGACAGTTCAAATACAAGTATAGGCCAAAGTCCCAGTCGCCCAAACTCTTTCTATTCCCTCTCTCTTTTTCTCAAGTCATTTTCTATCTCCTTATCTCTTTCCATCTCTCGCTTTCTTTCTTTTGCTCACTTCTCACTTTGTCCCTCCCTCCCCCGTCCTCTCTCGCCCTCTATCACTCGATCTGCCCTTTCCCCCCTCTTTCCATCCTTTCATCTTTCTTCCCTAAATATTTCTCCCATTCTCTCCCCATCATCTCCCTCCTTCTCTTTCTCCTTGTCACTCTTTTTTTCATTCTTTCAATCCATCTCCCTCTCTTGCTCCTTTTCTTTCCTTCTTTTTCTCTTCTCTCCCTCATCCCTCTCTCTTTTTCTCAAGTCACTTTCTATCTCCTTATCTTTCCATCTCTCTCTTTTTCTTTCTTTTGCTCACTTCTCACTTTGTCCCTCCCTCCCCCCCCCCCCGTCCTCTCTCACCCTCTATCACTCGATCTGACCTTTCCCCCCTCTTTCCATCCCTTCATCTTTCTCCCCTAAATATTTCTTCCATTCTCTCCCCATCATCTCCCTCCTTCTCTTTCTCCCTGTCACTCTTTTTTTCATTCTTTCAATCCATCTCCCTCTCTCGCTCCTTTTCTTTCCTTCTTTTTCTCTTCTCTCCCTCATCCCTCTCTCTTTTTCTCAAGTCACTTTCTATCTCCCTATCTCTTTCCATCTCTCTCTTTCTGTTTCTTTTGCTCACTTCTCACTTTGTCCTCCTCCCCCGTCCTCTCTCACTCTCTATCACTCGATCTGCCTTTCCCCCCTCTTTCCATCCCTTCATCTTTCTTCCCTAAATATATCTCTCCCATTCTCTCCCCATCATCTCCTCCTTCTCTTTTCTCCCTGTCACTCTTTTTTTTCATTCTTTCAATCCATCTCCCTCTCTCGCTCCTTTTTCTTTCCTTCTTTTTCTCTTCTCTCCCTCATCCCTCTCTCTCTTTTTCTCAAGTCACTTTCTATCTCCCTATCTCTTTCCATCTCTCTCTTTCTGTTTCTTTTGCTCACTTCTCACTTTGTCCCTCCCTCCCCCGTCCTCTCTCACTCTCTATCACTCGATCTGCCCTTTCCCCCCTCTTTCCATCCCTTCATCTTTCTTCCCTAAATATCTCTCCCCATTATCCCCATCATCTCCCTCCTTCTCTTTCTCCCTGTCACTCTTTTTTCATTCTTTCAATCCATCTCCCTCTCTCGCTCCTTTTCTTCTTTTTCTCTTCTCTCCTCATCCCTCTCTCTTTTTCTCAAGTCACTTTCTATCTCTTTCCATCTCTCTCTTTCTATTTCTTTTGCTCACTTCTCACTTTGTCCCCCCCCCCCCCCCCCCCCCCCCCCCCCCCTCTCTCACCCCTCTATCACTCGATTCTGACCTTCTCCCCCTCTTTCCATCCTTTCATCTTTCTCCCCTAAATATTTCTCCCATTCTCTCCCCATCATCTCCCTCCTTCTCTTTCTCCTTGTCACTCTTTTTTCCATTCTTTCAATCCATCTCGCTCCTTTTCTTTACTTCTTTTTCTCTTCTCTCCCTCATCCTCTCTCTCCTTTTCTCAAGTCACTTTCTATCTCCGTATCTCTTCCATCCTCTCTCTTTCTATTTATTTTGCTCACTTCTCACTTTGTCCTCCGTCCTCTTTCACCCTCTATCACTCGATCTGACCTTTCCCCCCTCTTTCCATCCCTTCATCTTTCTTCCCTAAATATTTCTTCCTTCTTCTCTTTCTCCTTGTCACTTTCTAATCGCTCTTTTTTCATTCTTTCACTCCATCTCCCTCTCTTGCTCCTTTTCTTTCCTTCTTTTTCTCTTCTCTCATCCCTCTCTCTTCTTCCCTGTCACCTTTCTCTCTCTCTCTCGGTCTGTCATGGTGACATCCCTCTGCTGAGGTGACAGGAGTGAGACGCACATGTGATTGTGTTGGCACCAATAAAAATGGATCTTATTCAATGTGCTCGACTATAAATGACACATGGGGAGATTACGGCGAAAAAAAACTAAAAATTACCCTGTTAACCTGTTACAGAAGTGACTTTACTGCGTCACCCACACAAACAATCTACACATCAAATGAAAGCTACGGCGCTCGTCTTTTCGAATTAGCAAACCATTTTCACCTGCAGTCACCACAGTGCTGACAGGTAAGCCGTTTTTTACAGAAAAGCCAAAAAATGTGGATATGGACTTTGCTTAACTTTGAGGGCTTCTGTCAAACATCAACCAAGAAAGTTGGTCTAATTTGTCCCACACAGGTCCAGAGAATATAATCCAGTGAATGTCTAAATAAATTTGATCCTCCATGTCCAATCTGCTGCAGGAAAATATTCTAAACATCTGAAATCTGCTCCGACACTTTTTTTTTGCATTTCTTTTTTGGCAATTTTCGGCATAATGAACTTCAGACAGCGCCGACTTTGCTTCTCACTGCTAAACAGGCACATTTCGGATTGACACGAAGGTTGGCCGATAAGGTGGGGGTGTGTGGTTACTGGAGGCCCAGATGGCTGAAAGTGCTACACTCCTCACTCTCTCCCTCGTGTAGAAATTTGTGATTTTAGTGATTTTTTTTTCCCCCTTACAGCCAATGAGGTGTATGGCATGTATGGCATAAAGAAGCTATTTTTGTTAGGACAGAGAATCCTTCCATAAACAGGAATGTGGGCCTGAGACATAATCTCTCCCCCATCTACAACTCCATCCTCAGACCTAGAACAATGAGAACAATGGCAGGGTCATTAAGGGCTGAATAGGGTAGCTCCAGCTGAAACTAAAGGCATTAGATATTTACAGTTTCAGTGTAGTTAGCCCCTCCCTGCAGGTAGATATAAGGCAGTGTCCAGCAGCAATCTGACCAGAACTGAAGAAGCGTCTTTGATGAGCAGCGAAACGTCTTCACTCCTACAACGATTTGTCCAGTTGACAGATTTTAACTTCTTCTTTTGCCATGTTTTTCTGTAAACGGACGGAGCGTGCCGAGTGCCCAAAGGAAACCAAGTGGATCCAGGGACTACATGTGTAATTCCTGCGCATTTTACACACTCCCGTTTTGCAACAGTTTTGCGTTCTAAGCGTGACGAAATGGACAAAACAGAGGAAATACGCATTTGAGGACACTGTGGATGTTTGTACAAGGTCGGCTAGAGGCATCTCTGACCCAGAGCGGTTTGTGGCAAAGAGTGAGGATTCTACGCACTCAGGAGTAGAGGTCCTTATTTTTATATGTATATGTATGAGTTAGCGGCAGCTATGTCATCTGGTAAGTCGCCTGACAAGTTATTTGACTTTCACACGGAGGACCTGGGTTCAAAAGGGAAAAGAGGCGGGGCTTAGCGTGAATCACACAACTGTCACAGAGGAAAAGGGGCGGGGCTTAACATTAATCATGTGACACAAACTGTACAGTAAACTAGTACTTTCCAATTTGGGCATGAGATCAGCAAAGTATAAATCTACTCTTGTTCATTTTTTCAGTAAACAAAAAAATAAATAAAATGTGATTACTTATTAAAGATGTTTTACCTGATTTTGACCTCAATCTCAAAAATATGAAAAATGTAACTAGATCATTTTAAACAATTTGCAGTAGTTCAAAGTTATTCCTCATTTACCTGATGCATCCTAATTATTCACCACGATGAGTTTATCTGCACTTTTCACAACATCCAGACACCAGCTGTAGTTTTGTTGTAATAGTAATGCTAACAACAACTAGCATGCTAACACGCACACCCTGATTACCAGACAATAAAACACACAGCGAACAGCAGCCTCATTTTGACCTCTAGAGCTGTGTGTACAATATATCTGTACATCTATACGTAGGAAAATATATACATGTCCTTGTCTTTTTATTATATTCAATGTTTTCAATTTTCACACTTTAGAAGTTGTTCGTGAAACTTTACAGCTCACCCTCAAAGTATAAAAGCAGAGAGAGTTTTAAAAAATTGCTTGAAGAAAATACGATACAGCTACGGCTAAAAACAGTAATTTATTTGGTTTGTTTTATCAGTCGACCATAACGTTAGACAAATTGACGAAATAAAGCTCAAGGCTCATTGGTGTGAAAATCCAGAGAAGAAAGTTACTGCTGCTACTAAACTGTGTATATGGTGTTTGAATAGCATTATCTACAGTTCCTAGTTAACAACTTTAGTGCAAATTAGCTACATTTGAAGCTTCCTGGTCAAAAAACACCAAATCTAAGTGTGTGCTTCAGCGGCCTCTGCGATTTCAAGTAGTTGGTGACATCACACAAGACTGCCCTGATAACAGACAGGTGTGTGGATACCTGTTAGACCAATTGCACTGTTTCTCATACGTCCAAACTCCGCCCCCCTTCCCTCTCACTCTTGCTGTGTCCGAACTCAAAGCTTTATTCAGATGTATTCAGTTTCATGTAGCACTGTTGTAGGTGAGGTAAAAAACAGTACTTAAATTTAAAAGTCTATTCCATAGCAGCCACGGACTCCATTTTCTACCATAGAAGAATTCACATGGTGCATGATGGGATATAGAAGTGCGCAAAGTCTGCTCGGGTGCACGCTGGGCTGCATGAAATGGGACAGGCCTTGTCGCGCCGGAAGTGACGTTAAGTGCCCTTCAAATGCAGCCGACGAAGTGTGCAGCCGTTGACTTGGGAAACGGTATCTCTCCTTTAGTCCTTCAGACCACGCCCCTCCTCTCCCCTTAAGTCCTCCAGACCCCGCCCTCCTCTCCCCTTTAGTCCTCCAGACCCCGCCCCTCCTCTCTCCTTTAGTCCTCCAGACCCCGCCCCTCCTCTCTCCTTTAGTCCTTCAGACCCCGCCCCTCCTCTCCCTTTAGTCCTCCAGACCCCGCCCCTCCTCTCTCCTTTAGTCCTCCAGACCCCGCCCCTCCTCTCCCCTTTGCTCCAGACCCCGCCCCTCCTCTCCCCTTTAGTCCTCCAGACCCTGCCCCCTCCTCTCTCTTTTAGTCCTGGGACCCCGCCCCTCCTCTCGCGCCGGAAGTCCTCCAGACCCCGCCCCTCCCTCTCTTTTAGTCCTCCAAACCCCGCCCCTCCTCTCTCCTTTAGTCCTCCAGACCCCGTCCTTCCTCTCCCCTTTAGTCCTCCAGACCCCGCCCCTCCTCTCCCTTTAGTCCTCCAGACCCCGCCCTCCTCTCTCCTTTAGTCCTCCAAACCCCGCCCCTCCTCTCCCCTTTAGTCCTCCAGACCCCGCCCCTCCTCTCCCCCTTTAGTCCTCCCGCCCCTCCTCTCTCCTTTAGTCCTTCAGACCTCGCCCCTCCTCTCCCCTTTAGTCCTCCAGGCACTGCCCAGTTTAGCAGCTGTATCTAAAACATGGTTGTGGGCGGAGTTTAGGTGTTAAGACAAATTGCTTTAAATAAATTGATAAACTTTGGCTCATAGACAAAGTACAATAAATAAAATAGGAAGGTTACAACCCGTTTATGAGTTACTTGAGAGGCTCTATTTTCTCATCCTGGCCTGAGAATAAATGAATGAATAAATACATAAATAACTCAAAACTAATCTAGGAATGGATTTGGCAACGCTGTCTTTAAAATAAGATCAAGGCAATTTCAAATACTTTAGCAAATCACTTCACCCACAGTGCTCTCTTCAATCACATTAACATGACTGGTGCAACAGGAAGGGCATCTGGACAAAAACAAAAAGAAAACATACACACAAAAAAGAGAGTAGAAAAAGAGGCAAAAAATAACTAATAATAAACCAATGATGCCCTATTTGAAATTACAAAAATTCTTAAAGCAACTTTAAAAACTCTTTTAAATATGTGTTTTTTGAAAAATAGAGCAAATGAAAAAAAAAAAACATAATGATTAATAATAATAATACTTAATAATAATAATAATATAATAATAATAATAATAATAATAATAATAATAATAATAATAATAATAATAATAATAAATAAAATTAACAATAAATAATAAATAAATAAAGAATAAAAAAAGAATAACCTGAACATGAATACTTGCAATACGCATACATATTTATATTTATATTTATACACACAGGAGGATTGTCTCTATAATTATCTATTATTAAAATAATTGATAAAAGGCTGCCAGATGGTATAAAAAAGCACTTGTTTGTTCCTAAGTGATTAAAAAAAAAATTTTTTTTTTCTAGTTGTAAGTATTGCATTATGTCTCTCAGAAGGTTTTGGGGAGTTGTTTTTTTTTGCTTTTCCAGTTCAATAAAATGAAGCATTTGTCCAACAATGTCACGAAACTCAAGACATTTTGCTTGTTATTAAGGCACATGTCTACCTCATATCTGGGGACACACATAGCTCATGTTTGTGAAATTTTCGGACTTTTACACTGCACAGACTTCTGCATAATTGTTCAGGGCATTTACACTTGATGTAATTAGTCCTGACGTTGTAACTCGCAAATGTGAGCACCTCAGCACCAGTCCTCTGACAGGGTCCGCTAGGCCGGACCTCATTTGTCCTGGCTCCACCCCCTGGCTCCACGCCGCTACCGTAATCACTGAGGTATTAATATAGGCTGGACATTGTCTGTAGTAAGCATCAGAAATTAGATTCTCATGCAAAAAAAGTAAGGAGATTATATGCAGTTTAATCCTCAACTCATTGGTATCTGGTTGATATTAGTGGAACATTAATCTGTCATATTTCCATATATGTCTCTCTATATATATCTATTTCTATATCTACCTCTATATCTATCTCGTTCTCTCTTTATATATCTAGCTTACATACATCAAAATATATGTTTGTCTTTACTTATCTACTTTAATATCTATCTATCCACATCGATGTCTGTCTATATATCTGTCTATGTCTTTTTCTGTATTTTCCTACTTCTATAGATTTATTTCCATCCATTTTCATATCTGTCTATCTATCTATCTATCTATCTATCTATCGATCTATACTTCTATATCTATATCTATCTATCTATGACAAATATCACAGCTGTTTTAGCGGTGTCCCTCCTGCTAAGTGGCTTGTGTCGCGGTGCAGACAGACCAGACTGTCTGTCCATTAAGCTCAGGGCCAGAGGCAGAGCCAGGGCCGTCTGCTGCTCACCTCGAGCTGCTTTCACCGCGCATTATGTCACTGTTCTGTCTGAGGCCGAACTGTACAACGGCGAGGATGGTTTTGTATATTACGGGTGTGAAAGAAGAACCAGACATCACAAACAATATCTCCAGACACTTTTTTATGGCTGTCAAGGTGCAGGTGAAGAGTTGAAAATACTTTAAAGTGGAACTAAACACGACTAAACTGCTGAGTGTGTGCTGCCTCTATTGACACTACAATTTTAAGTACTTGGTGACATCACTCACGACTGCCCTGGTCACAGCCAGGTGTTTCTGATTACCAACACCTGGCTCCAGGGGCGGAGTTTAAAGTCTGGAAACCTGTTAGACCAATTACACTGTTCCTTATATCCCCAGGCCTGGATTTAGTGTTTAGTTCCACTTTAAATTGCCAACTAAATAAGCAAAAACCAAAAGTAGAAAGCAGAACCACCAGAATTCCCTCACTGAGCTGCAGATGTTATTGTTATTTGTAATTAAGAAAAATGATTATCAGTAAAAACTATATTTGATTTGAACAGAACTACATACTGTCGCATTTAACTTTTTTTTCCATATTTGGCAGATCAGAGCAGATGCACTTATCTCGGCGCACAGTTCTCCGTCCCGCAGTGGCCGTGTAGGAGTGTCTTCCTCTGCTCCCCGAGTTCTGCTCCTGGCTCTGGTCTTGCTCTGGCTTGCTCTGGTCTGCAGTGACTGGCTGATCACAAGGACAGAGGAAAACAGATGGGGCTACAGCAGCTCATGAACCAAATGGATTTAGTTTACTTCACCCGCCCCCACATTACCCACAATCCTTCACTTGCAAACTGTTTCTTTAGCTCAAGAACTACATCGCAAATAATGCATACATCTTCCACGTGAGAGGCTGTCAGTCCAGAAAAAAACATATTTCCATGACAACGTGCTTCACACAGGCAGACCAACACAATGATATACTCTGTGGTTTTTTCTTTCACTTGTGTCTAAACGAGCGAAAAGAGAGCGAAAAGACACACAGACCCACACAGACCTGCCCAGACTCACCTGCACATGCTCACCTGCGCAGACATACTTAGGCTCACCTGCGCACACAGACTCAGGGTCCCCTGCGCAGACAGACTGAGGCTCATTACGCTGATCCAGTTTGCCTTGTCAGATTTCCACATACTGTGGAAGATTACAACTGAAGGAACAACATTTCCATGGAAACAAGCAGGGGGGGGCCTTCTGCAGGTCAAATAAGAGTTGCCCCGGGCTCAGTTGATGCAGAGGCTACGAAAATTCCAAATAAGTGCAAGTAAGAAGCTCAGTCTGTCCTCGGTGAACAGTGGAGGTGCCGGCGGAGGTGCCACAGAGCTCCATACTCTGGTCTGGGCAAACACCACAGCCCTCCATGAGACTGAGAGATGTCGTCTCGCATGTGCAGGTTTCAAAAGAACTACCCAGAACCATAAACTAGTGGACATAGGTAACCCACTAGCCGCTGTGTTCCAAATAGGAAGTGATCATGGGCGCACTTCCGTTTCCATCGACTCTGGCTCCAATTCACTTTACATTAGAAAACTGTCACTCCTCTCTCTGTAACTGCAGCTGTGAGCCTCGTCATGTTGGTTTTAAAATGTTTGTATTAACTCGCTCTACATGGTCATGATGGTATTTTGATTTCACTATTGTGTCCATAACTTAATAATTAATTTACAACAGGCAAATCAGGTGCCTTCTTTCCCCCGGGGTCGCTGGGATTAACAACAGGTTTGATTGATAGGGTTGCTAAACCAGAGATGTGGGCAGGACGGGGCATTACCTTCAACAGCCTTGCTCCAGATTGGCTCTTTGGTTGCTATGATACTCGCGATTGGAATTCGTAATATGCAACCTGGCTCTAAATTCGCCCTTATAACTGCTCGCCTCGCAGTTTGAGCTTCATTCTAAGCGGCCTCAGTCCCTCTGGCCCTACGCTCTGCCCTAAGACAAACCCACATCACTGAGTCCTCCCCGTCATCGGTGCCAGTTATATTCATAAGTCTCTTTTTGTTCTTGACTTGAAGTGTGTGTTTATCAGCTCGGTAATGGAGCGCGCCTGTCTCGTCTGTACTCGCGGCGCTGTGTCGTCTAATAGTCATTTCGTTGCGCGTTTATTGTGTTAGCTCGTTTGTTGTATTAGTGCGTTTGTTGTATTAGCTCGCGGGGTGGAGGTCCTGGAGGAGGAGGGGACTGCTCTGACCCGATAAGCTCATTAGAAGAGCACATTAATTACAGACACACACCCGCTCTGCCTGTCTACAGAGGAGAACAGGTGTTAACATCAGCAGTACGAGGAAGAGGAGATGGGGAAGAGGAAGAGGCGGACATGGAGGAGAGAGCAGTAGAGGGGGATGAGACGGGGGAGGATGAGTGGTTGAGAGAGCGGTTCTGCAGCTCGGTGAGTAAATTCTGGAGGTTCTGAGCTTTCACATGAGGCATTTAAAGAGACGTATTGCACTCGTGTCGTCTATACAGTTATAATCTATGACACCCGTGAATCATTATGCTGTAATTTGCACGTTTGAAAACATCATCGCAACAAAGAGCCGTGCAGCTGTCGGTACCTCAGAGGGATAGCGATAAATCATGCTTTCACAGATTAAGAAAAAAAAAAAAACGATTAAAGATTGCTCAAACACGCACAAATCACTCCAAATACAACTTCGGGTGAGTAAATGGTGAGCAGAAACACTATAACGTGGTTGAAAGTTCTGTAAAGTCGATTTTGTAGGATAGGTATAGGCTTTGAAGTAACACTGTGTAACTTTGTGGAGGTGATATGTTCAGGGGTCAATATGTTTCAGGAGGGCATTGTTCTATACTCACTGTGCTCACATACGCACCAGAAAAACTTGGAAAACTTGTCCAATTTAAAGCGATTTATCAAAGTGCACTTAAACCCGGGAACTACGATTAAGGAGTCGTGAATGGACTCTCAAATATCCTAATAATACAACTGGAGAAGGTCGTACATACACAAAAACCCGCTGCATGTAACAGTGCTGTCCTACTTACCTTAGCTGCAGACTAGGAGAGGCATTCAACTGCACGAGGTAAGAGGTTTCATTTTAGATCAGCGGCGATGTCGAGCTACAACCTCATGAGCTCTCACTAAGTAGGCCTGTCTCGATAACACATTTTGAAGCTATATGCATTTTTAAATAGTCGGTATCATTATGTGGCCTGAGATGCAACAAGTAAATGGCAAAATGAAGCAATAATTAGTCACTGAAGTTAGTTTTTCAGTGAGTGGATGGAGCCGGAAGCGTGGCCACGGTCACTTATCCTATGTGGAACGCACCGGCTAGCAGGTTAGCTATGTCCATTTATATACAGTGGTCCCTCGTTTATTTTTTACAATTACATTCTATATGTAATTATGTTGGCTTCTGTCAAATACAATTAAACCCCTGTAGATGACTTTATACACTTTTCTCACACACAGGCATTAAACACCCCTCACACATTCTCTCTCTTGTTTAAACACTTTCAAAGTTCAAAAACATTCGTATATTATCTCCCTCTTCCTCGAATGCTTTAAATGTGTTCATATCACGTCGCCTCTGCTCCAGCGGTATCCACAGAGGCGCCTCTCCGTGCACAGAAACACTTTTAAGTCCAAAGTGTTGAAAGTGTCTGATATTTGTCGGTGCAGAAAGTTTCATCGACATTGTGGGTTTTATCGGGGAGAAAACTTGCAAACATACAGCACTTAAGAGTCACACTGTGATCGAACATTTATGTAAATTCAGCTGAACACATTCTGTACTGTACAGGAGACACGGAGGAGACTGATGGACAATGGTCTACAGTCCCTCAGCCAATCAGGACGCAGAACACAATGCATGTTCATACTCTGTAAAATTGCACCAAAAAAATCCCCGAAACAGCGAGACTTGACACTCAAAATAACTTGAAAACCTAATGAATATTTGCTGCAGCTCTATTACCGCTCACAAAAAAACGTTTCAGACACTTACCAGCCATGTTTCAGGTAAAAGCCAAAGTTAAATCTGTCAACTGGACTAAAAGTTGTGGGAGAAATGAACTGAAGAAGCGACTTGGACGAGCAGTGAAACGTCTTCACTAGTACAACTTTTTGTCCAATTGACCGATTTTATTTCGGCTTTTACTATGGATCAGACTTGAACGAATGAGCATGTTTCAGGTGTTTGGAGATGTTCTTACAGTGATGTGACATTTGTGAACGATCCGGCTCTTTTGAACGATTCCTTAATGTGAATGGTTGAAACTGGGCCTCATTTTTTTTTTTAAAGAACCAAATCTTTTTTTTTTTCTGTCTAATTCGAAGCAGCACAGAAGCAGAGCAGGCAAAGTGAGTTTGATTTTAGTTTTTAATCATTATTATTATAGTGCAACGTTTTATTTAGATTCTGCATAATTTGAAAGGGTAAACTCACTCCCACTCTCAGTTTTGAACCATTTTAAACACATCTGAGCCTCGGCCATTTCCCTCTATGATTAGTTTGTAGTTACATGTTATATGAAGTCGGTCATATAAGTAAATACAGAAAGAGACAATCTTTTGAACGGATCCAAAAGATTCAAATCCAACGAAAGAGCCAAAAGTCCCATCTCTAATGGGTGAGACCACAGCTGACAGTAAAAATTAAAACTGCTCGGACATTTGAGTAGTTTATGCATATTTCCTTTGGAGTTGAGATTCATTTACATTATAACCAACATGGCCGCCGGTATCGTGTAATAGCTCAGGTGTCTGGCGTGAACCGATTTCTGCCAAAAGTCTGTTTTTTATGCACGATACCCGTTTTACTAGCAATTATAGCTGCAAAGTTTTACTGCTAACACTAAATAACCTGCTGCACTCCGGGAAACGAGTGGTCTCGATTTGAATTTGGTTGTTTTGCGCACTCGGATTTCGCTGTGCGTGTAAACTTAGTGACTTCCAACTAAAATCAGCATGTTGTGTACTATTCACCGAGAATAACTTTACGCCATGTACAAAACGAACCCCGCTACTGTTCTGACCCATGATTATTGCAAAACCACGGTCCTTGTTTGTGTGCTAATTTGCTAACAGGGTCATGCATTTCCTATTCACTTCATTTTCACCACTCTGCCCAAACTCAATCAATTAAATGTACCACTTGCATTTAAATAGTGTGTTTTGACTATGGGCAGAAGCTGTAGATATAATTTGGAGCTGTGTCCAGGGCGAGATAGGAACCTTAATTAAATCCAACACATTTTCTGGGAGAGCTTTTATGAAGGAAACATGTCATGAGTTATTCATGAGAAAGTGCACTTAATCTGGCACCTCCTCACACTGGGCACAGGAGCTACATGCTAATGCTACTGAGCGCTCGGAACCATATGTCCACCGACCGACCAATAAACCAGGAAATGAGCCCATAAGCTGAGCGCCTACAACGTAAGAGGTTTGGATTTGTTTGGGGTTTTAAAATGGTCACTACTTCCCCGTGGGCACTTCAGACGTGACAGTGGCTCAGTTGGTAGAGTTGTTTGTCCACTGATCTGAAGGTTTGTGGTTCGCTCTCAATATAACCCCCATTGGTAAACCTTCACAGACCCATTAACAGGTGTTGTCGTGTCCTTGAGCAAGACACTTAACCTGCCCGGCCCCCAGTGTCTGCGTACTCTGCTGTGTGAATGTGCGAACGGATGCTTTGTGTGCCTTAAAGATGGAAAAGTGCGATATAAAAAAAAACGTGACCATTTACATCAACTACTTGACAACTCACACGCGCTTCTACACAATTGTCCTGCCCAACGACACAACAAAAGACCAGCGGACAAACACTACCAACTGAGCCACTGCTGTGCATAATGGTAATGCCAAGACTACACTCTTTTACTATTATTAAACAGAGGTATGTTATCTGTGGATTTTTAAAGTTTGCGCATGTTTTATGAGGCAGGACTTTGATTGACGGCTCAGACTGGACTGTGTGTGTTTTGGCGATCCACTGTGGACGAAGCACTTTTCACTCCGTACGCATCGGTGGTAAGTTACTATTGTTACCACAGCCGCCGTGGGGCATACTGACAGAAGGGAGGCGGCCAATCTGCGGCATCAGCTCATCCATACAACCACACACACACACACCACATCCATATTCATACATTCATCTGCTAAAAAAAACGCACTAGAGAAGTAATATAGTTGGATAGTCATCAACCATGTGAGGACAGACTATAGCACCACCAACACCACATTCATACGAGACGATGTGGGCGATGTGTCTTGCCTTAGGACACAATGACAGTTTCTACTAAAGCCACTCTGTGTATTCCCACCGGTCTCCCTTTTTCGAAGTAATAACCTAGCCTAACCCTGCTCTGCTTCTGAGATCGATCTTTGACAAGCATGACAAAACATGGCAGTTTTTGAGGAAAATAAGAAGAAAAAACACAGTGCCTTTGGATTGGTTTTGTTCTGCCAACAACAAAAAAAGTCACACACTCTAATATTTCGTTGGAACGTCTTTTGCACAAAGTTTTCCAGCTCATCCCAAAGATTCTCAATTCGTTAAGGTCTGGCGTTGTTTCGATTTCCATGTCTGAAAATGATGTCTCCTGCTCAAGAACCACTCTTCCAGTTTGAGCCCAGTGAATTGCATTCATCTTGGAATATGCTCGTGCATCAGGGAAGAAATGGTCGATGGAATAACTGCACATTCAGTATATTCGGGGTGTCAGCTGACCTCATTCTTTGAGCTCAGACTGTTGCTGAACCTAGACCAACTCGTACCTAAGGTCGTTGTAGACTTTTTCTGTTTTTTGGTGGACAGGCAGTGTAGATCAGGGGAATAATGAGGTTTTCTTTTCACCTGGCCATCTACGCATGGCTCATGGCACTAAGAATTAGGAGCCCAACTGACTATACCACCGAATCAGTGTTTCTTTCAAAAAACTATAAAGGCTTATCTTTTAATCCAGGTGCTTAGTCTCCATGCGCCAAAGCAGTTTTGAAGGTTTCATTGTCTCTTTAGCTAGTTTTTCCCCATATATTACACAGAGCGGACTTGGCGTGAGACTCAGCTGTAGCGACAAACCCATATTTTAAGTAGGACTCCTGGTGTCGTCTGATAAATCGATCTTTCTTTTTCTTGGAGATCGTAGGCTCCTCTTCTGGCTCCTCAGTTGGGCCTTTTCCCTTTTGCAAAACAGCTCTCCAAAGACTTTTGTTTTGACTCATTTTCACGAGCTTTGGCTCTACTTTTGGGCGAAGTGTCTGATGTGTTATATGTCAGTGGTCCCCAACCACAAGCCGGGGACCGGCTCCGTGACATTTGCTACCGGGCCGCTGACCAAAAACAGTAAAAGTTCATCAGCGACCACATTTTCTGAAGTGACTTTTGCCCGCTCCTCATGTCAGTAATAAGCTCGTCTGTAGATATATAATGAAAATCCTGATAGGAAATCGCCACATAAATGCATGTGGCGCATGTGGCGTGTGGTTGAGCGAAGAAGCGACGTGTGTGAGTCTGGAGTGGTACCTGGAAAAAAACGGTGGAACTGATGTGTAATTACGGTGCAGTAGAGACAATAAAGCAGCCAACTCTTAAAGCAGCCCCCCCGTGTCATGAGGGACGGAGAAAAAATCGAGGTCGCTGAGATAACCAGTCTGTTTTTGTACAGCTTGGTAGAAAATGCATAACGGACCAGCGGTGTAGATGACCAATGAGCAGCTCTGTTTCATGAGATAAAGATGAAATCCACAGAGATAACCAGTCTGTCCACCAGGCTAATGGTGGAGCGGATCAAGCATGCTCCTCAAACCACGTTCTCACCAGCTCATTTCTTAACCATAAAGTAGATGGATGGTCGTGACAGGATGGACATCTGGCTTGAACTGTGCTCGTGGTGAGACAGCCGTGACTGAATACTGGGGTCCTCAAACACGTGTTTTGGCCTTAGGGTTAGCGTTGGAGCAGCGGATTCTCATATTGATTTGTGTTAGATGTTGGATGTCCTTGTAGCGCTCATGACTAACAGATGTTACGCTGCATTATACAGGCTACTTCACCTTTACATCAATATTACATGAAATATAATAATATGTATCATTAACAAGTCAAAGTCCACTTTTATGTATGCAACACAACATGATTCTTTTATTAAGTCGTTTTAGATGAATATTGAGATTTAAAATGTGTAAATTATAACATAACGATCCTCGGGTGTCGGAGATTATAGCTGTAGAGCAGACAACAGCACAAATGTTTTCTTTAAAGGGCACGTCCCTGATTTAACTTTCATCCGTTTGACATAAATGCTCTTTATAATATTTTAAATGTAGATAAGTGAGAGACATTAGACTGAATTAGAGCTGCGAGGTTAATCACAATCAAATCAAAATCACTATTTGAATGGACACAATTGGCTAAAAACAAAAGGCTTCAGTTTTTGAAGTATCATCATTTCCTCCACAAACAACTCAATATTCTGTCTTATTCTGCGCAAAATCTGCTCACCCTGTAGTTTGTGAAATGTGATTTTTTGATTCGTTTGTCAGTTCATATTTCAGTCTTTTTGGCAATTCTTCCGGACATGTTTAAAATGTGAAATTTGAACAGAATCTAAACTAAAGCTAAAGCATAATTGTAAATGTAATCGTAATGCTGGTCACATTTTTATACAGTGATTTTTCCACCTTCAAGGCACTCAAAGAGCTTTACAACAAGGAACCACTCACTCATTCACACATTCATGCGTCAGTGTACGCAGACACTGGGGGCGAGGTGGGTTAAGTGTCTTGCCCAAGGACACAACAACAGCATTCATCTGTGAGGGCTGGAATTGCACCGCCGACCTGTGGGTCAGTGGATTTGACCGCTCAACCAATGACATTTATGTCGAGAGCAAGATTTGAACCACCAACCTTTGGATAGTGGACAAACACTCAACCAACTGAGCCACTGTTGCCCAAAAAAACCCAAAAAACCTGCCTTTGGATATTTGTAAGATTTAATTACATAACCGATGCATTAAATTTTTTTTAAGTTATTATTATTAAAAATTTATTTTATTATCATTTTTTTTACAGAGAGATTTTTTTTTTCTTTTTTTAATTTATTTTATGTGTGTTTTTGTTGTTTTTTTCTTTTTTTTTTGTTTTTTATTTTTTGAATACTGACAGAATCATTATTTTTTATCAAATATGTTGACTAAAGAATCATGTGACTCCACTGCCTGACACATGATTCTTTGTCATGGTGCATTTTCAAGAGCGAGAACACAACGGTAAGACGGCAGGAGATGGACACATGACACTATCCAAGACACTTGTTTCTTTTGTGTCATGATGCAACATCACAGCGGCCGAAAGGACTAAGTGGGCGGGGCTACAGTTCACACTCAAACATGTTCTCACTCATGGTTCAAAATCCAGTACAGGCCATTTTTCCATGAGGTAAAAGTGGTACAGCCAGTCAAGAGTCACGCCAACAAAAGACGGTGTCCAGTTTAAACGGCCTCTATTGCGCACATTTTAGTTTTATGTTACAAAGTTGTCTCCTCATCAGAAACATGCCTGGAGATGTTTTGTTTCATTCACACATGTTTGAGGAATCCTTTATTATTAGTCTGTCTACATTTCCAAATCTCAAAATGCTCTGTTCCACCTTATGATGTCATGAAGAGGTAGTTTTCAAATTAACGGCTACCTTTGACCTTTAATTCTGTCGAGATCAGCAATTCCAGGGGTGAAATTATCCAAATGATTCTAGTGAAAGTGAATAGATTTTAAAATGTAGTGTAGCACTTCCTGTATTACCGTGTGACATCAGAAGGTGGAACAGAGTGTTTTCAGTTTGATGTATTGACTAGAATAACAGCTTTTCATGCATTTCTGTGTAAGCTTTGCCTATGTCTTAAGAACTCTGCGCAAATCACAATTACATAGACTTTTGAATGTTAATATATTTGAACACTTCTGAGTATCGTGCATGTCAGCGCCTCATTCTTTAGAGCTCAAAACTTTTTGTTCCTGTCATGATCCCAGTCTGCTCTGGTTTTGGTGCTGTTTTTCCCCCTCCCTTCTGTGTCGGAGCCTGGAGCTGGGCGAGATTCGGGCTCCTCCCATGCACACCTGCAACTCATCCATAATCAAGTCGCACCTGGGGAGGACAAAGGGACTGAGGACCTAACACTCAGCGTCAGATCGTCCGCCTATCCTCAGTGGTACAGCTCAGCTTGGCTTCGTCTTGTTTTACACTTATGACTTTTGTACTCAGTTGGATATCTTTTGTTCTTCGCCAGATCCCGCTCCCTGAACCTGCTTAGTGCCTCTGCCTCCGACACGGTTCTTCACGATCAGTACAAACATCTCATCCTCCTACCCCGCTCACCTCGACCGGTACGGACTTCCTCGTCTCTGACTCTGATCTGAAGATGACTGCAAACACCCCCGCTTTGAACTGTCTTTGGTCTACCTTCTCTCATATTATTGTGACCCGAGTCTGAATCTTTGGTCCCCCTGTCGGTCGTTACGATAGTTCCACATTGTGATGTCATCATGTGAGTGCTTCTCTGGGTTAAGGCCCATATTACGCTATTTTCTGAGAGCTATGTTATAATGTTTCCTCATCACAAACATACCTGGAGTTGTGTTTCGTTTCATTCGCATGTAACACAGGAAATGCTTCACTGTTTTTAAACTGCGTATGTACCTTCATACTGGAAAAATCATTTGGGTAATGTCAGAACGACCTGGAATCGGAGCATTTTGAGCTTTGGAGACGCAGACAAACTGATAATAAAGGGCTACTCAAATGTGTGAATGAAACAAAACACAACTCCAGACATGTTTTTGAGGTTACAACATTATAACATGGCTTAAAACTAAACAATAGTCCATTTTTGTGTAATATAGGACCCGATTTAAAGTCATTCAGATCTTTCCAGCACTTTAATTACCTTCCCTGCTGCTGGACACACATTAGGATTCAGGTGGTGGGCGATTAGAGATAGTGTCTGTGTCGGGGTGACTCAGTGTGCTTGGCCCCTGGTTCTGCTGTGTGTCCTGGGACCACTCACTGCTGGCTCTGGGCCTCTCTGGCATGGCCCCGGCTGCAGTCGTCCAAAGACGGTCCCAGCGGGGCTCGTGTAGATAAAGCTGCAGACTCTATTTTAACAGAGTGTGATGTTAATGCGCCTATAGAAAGTTGGATGGCTTATTTTACTACAACACAGGTAAAATCATCATATTTAAGATTGTATTAAAAACTAAAAAGCGCAGATTGCATATTTAAAAGGACAGAAATTAAAGATTTGAAGAAAATGCGCAAGAAGCTAGTGTGACGGTAGCTCTGGATCACTGAGATGTTACACGTAAAACATTTTTTCCCGCAATTTTTCTCCCTGGTTGGAAATCATGACATCAGGCCAGGGAAAATCATTAATGTTACCTAGCAACCATGTAGTACACTGGGAAAAACTCCTTTAATGCACCCAGAAATGAATATTTGAAAAAAAAAAAAAGTAAGAAAACACCTTATTTTGTTGAAACAATGATTAAAATATTGAAGGGGGGAAAAAAAAGTGTTTCTTATGTGTAAATTGTGCCAAATTTGTATCGAATTTTATCGAATTGTTTCAGTCTGATGTCATTAATATGAAACTCTCCAAAAATACAACTCTACTTCCTGTCATTTTCAACATATTTTTTCAACTTTTCTTCGCTAATTGCATCTTTATCAGTGTAAAACTATAATTTATATTTACACCAAGTATTATCCCACCAAAAATTTGAGAATCTTCAGATCTGTCATATCCACTTTAATATGTTCTGTGTGTGAAGTCGACTGGGTTTGGAAACAGCTGAATACACACAATACACACTTCTCCAACACGTTATGAAGATGGGAGTCTGGTCTGTTTTCCAATGGGCGTGATTGACAGGTGGATTAGCCAATCAGGGACGATCATGGTCGGTCCGAATCAAAACACACGGAGCTCAAAATTGTCCATTCATTTTCCCATAGACTCTTCAAAAAAATTCAAATATTAAGACTTCAAAGGCATCTAACCAGCTATGTGCTAACTAATATCCATAATGCGATTGTTTTAAGTCCAACAAGCACATATTTAAAACACAAGATGAGGGCAAAATGCTTTAATAACTTGTCAGTTTATAAAGTTTCAGAGGCAGATTTTTAAATGTACTGGTCTTTAAGTTTAGTTACCGCATGGCAAATGAATGAGAAATTTACTTTAGGAACCGGGCGATGGGTGGTCACTGTTGAGCTCCATATGGCTACTTACGAGGAAAAAAAAAAAAAAAATGGAACAAGTATTTGGAGGGACTGAAAAACATCACGATTTCTGCTGAATTAATGAGCGAAACAATAAACTCTGTTCATCTCAGGTGAGAGAAATGTCATTTTGTTCAAAGTGAAAGGTGACCATTGAGCTTCTTTGATTCACATGCGTCACTGAAATAAGCCTTTTGGGGATATCTACATCAAATATTGTTTTTTGTTTTTTCCAAATGTCCTTTTTAAAAATGCCATGATTTCAATGGATGATTACAACATAATTAAAGCAACACAATCCTATAACAAAAGAGGGTTATTCATCCTAGTATCCTAGTATTATCACCTTTAACGAGAATGTCCCGGGTTCGTTTCCCAATCTGGATGGATGGGGCCTTTCTGTGTGGGGTTTGCATGTTTATTTAAAATATTAATCTTTGACAACTTGATCAGGTACTCCGATATTCGCCTGGTACATAAAACTTTGCATGACGCTGCCCCACCCCCACTGAAGACCTATGTACAGCCTTGCTCTCAATTAACAAGTAGAGTGTTAAGGTCCGTGTCTAGGGGCGACTCCAGTGTACCTAAAAGAAAGTCCGCTTTTTCTCAATCTGCCTTCTCCTTTAAAGCCATCAAGGAATGGAACGGGCTTCCAGAAAGTCTTAAGAACATAGCAGATTATCACAGCTTTTCATGGGCTGTTAAAAACTGGCTTCTTGACCATCAGTCCTGCTCACATTAACGATACCAGACGGATATTCGGCCATCAGGTGTTACCCTCGTGGGCACCATCTGATGGCCACTAGATTACCAGATCATGAGTGTCATAGTACTGTTTTAGTGTCACTTTACTGTTTTAGTGTAATTTTACTGTCTTGTTTACATTTATAATACCAATGAGGTACAGAGCTATCAGATGTTACCCTCGTGGGTATCATCTGATAGCGACTACACTGTATTTATTCTGATATTTGTTGCACTTTTTCTATGTCTTGCACTTTAATAACTTGTAGTTTGCACTTAGTATTTAAAATTCTGCACACTTGTACATTGTCTTGTTATATTGCACTTTTTATATGCGAATTGTATTTTAATGTTTGTGGCGCAAAGGACTACAGATGGAAAATAGCATTTTGCTAAATCTGGTGCAGCCATCTTTTTAATGTATCTGCACGTTGTCCTTCAAATAAATAAAAAAAATGTTCTCCCTGTGTCTGAGTGGGTTTCTTGAGGGGACTCCGGTTTCCCTGTCAACCCAAAACAAGCACAATAGGTCCTCCAGCTCCGGTAGTCCTGACCGAGACTAGCTCAAGGTCTGGAGATGGTTCCCACTGCTCCTGAATGTGGCGTTAAAGATTTGCTCAGTATAAGTAAGAGAAACTGAAGATTCAGACTAGATACCTTCCAGTTGGTGATGTATTGCTTAACTCTCTGCAAAAAAGACATGACAACGACACAGGCACAGGGTGAGATGAGTGTCTTGCCAAAGCGTCACGACAACAGCATTCATCTGCGGGGGCTTGAGACAAAGTTACATGTTCATTCCGATGCCGTGTAGGAAAATTCACACGGTACTTACGTGACCATTTGTGCCCGTGACACCTGCTCTGGACTAAACATACAGAACATCCCATAATACCTCTCAAATGATGAATGCACAGCTGTTGTCATGGTCACAGTCGTATATAATGTAGGTTTGCCTTGACGTAAAGTTGTGCTACCAACCTCCCGGAGACCACGAGCACATGGCAGAGGTTAATGTTAAATGTCCGTTACCCGATTTTTTCCATGTATCTGTGCGAATTTTATATAGATATATTGTATAAGCCAGTGACGTGCGGTGAGGTTCGTGGCTGGTGAGGCACTGATGTCGTCACAATCAGATTTACAAACATATAAACCAGGTGTCAGTACATTTGGCCCCGGGTCAGTTTCTCTCCCAGTGACTTGGGGCAGAATAAAAAAGAATTTCAAATAAAAGTTCCGAAGTCCGTATGAAATAGCTCTAATAGTATGAAATAAAAAGCTGGTTTTGTATTGTTTTTTATCCTTATTCTGGTTCCCCAGTTTTCAGTGCATTGAAGTCATTAAGTTTCTTACGATTTCGTCCCACTCTGTTTGAAAAGAGCGAGTCTTTCGTCCCGTCGTCTGGAGCAAACCATTTAGCTCCTTTAGCGTTGGTCTCGGTCCTTTAATTCTAACTTCCTGCTTCGACCGAAAGTCCAGTTTAGAAAACTGCTTGAGCTTTAATATGTATCTTCCTCCATTTAAAAAGTAGGGCCAGACAAGAAGAAAAAAGCTGAAGTTGACTTGCTAACTCTAAATTGTAATTTGCGGCCCCCTATTCTTCGATTTTGAGTAAAAAAAAAGAATAAGATTGCAAAGTTAAATAGAAAATAATTTTATAGTACAAATCATTGGATAAAAATAACCATTTCATTTATTTTTTCTCTGTGATGACGGGTGAGGCACTGACTCACCTGCCTCACCTCACTGCATGTCACTGGTATAAGCAGCTCTTGAGGTCAAAATCATCAAATTAACATATAATTATACAGCATTTTATTACTGTCTCGGTCTCTGAAAGTTGCGAAAAGTGCTTATAATCTCATCCTGGTGAATAATTAGGAGAAATTAAGTGAGGAATATCTTCGGACCCCTGCAAAACATCTAAAATCAAGTAGTTCTGTTTATCAAGTGAGTAAAAATCAGATACACGGCTTTTAATGTTATTAGGTAATTTCAATGTGGTGAAAAAAAGTGCAATCTTTTCTTACACAGTTGAGATTAAGAAGCCTCTAAATCACTGTGAAAGCTGAGGTGCCCCAGCTTCTTTGTAAATGAGTAAATTGTGTGTTTTTCCCTAAAGAGAACGCTGTAAAAGTAGCTCTTAAAAACAAAACGAGACAGCTGCGTGTTGTCTGCAGCTCATAATAAAGTATTTTTATTTCTTTCCAACCCAAGGTCAGACAACTGTGCTCTGACTGGCTGTGCTTGGGCGGTCCACCCCAGGAATATGTTTCGATTGTCACTTTTACCTGCTGTTTAAAGGCAATGCAAGGGAATTTCACTGATTTTGGACATTTCTGGATGTTTTCTGGTTATTTTGCTGGTAGAAAGTGAGGATGCAATACTCCCGGAGACAGTTTTCCCTATGGATTACGTTGATTACATCGTACTTTGCCATGTGATGAAAGCACAAATGTTGAACCTGATTATTTCTATGAGTGACCAGACCCTAGAATGCCCTTTAACAATATTAATTTATGCTGCCCTCCATCCTTATTAAATATGATTGGCCTATAGAATATTACACTGCATGACCAAAAAAAAGGCCTCACACTCTAATATTTGGTTGTTCTGCATTCATTTTTCACCAAGATGTTGCATTGATGATGGTCGAGTCTGACGCTGCACAAAGCTTCTCCAGCACATCCCAAAGATTCTCAATGGGGTGAAGGTCTGGACTCTGTGGTGGACAATCCATGTGTGAAAATGATGTCTCCTCCAGCTCGATGAATCCTGGCATTGTCATCTTGGAATATTCTCGTGCCATCAGGGAAGAAAAATCCACTGATGGAATAACCTGGTCATTCAGTATATTCAGGTGTCAGCTGACCTCATTCTTTGAGCACAGACCTGACCAACTGGAGGAGGCTCGTAACTATTTGCTTAGTTAAATCCAGGTGGCGACTTTTTTTTTTGGCCGGGCAGTGTATGATGTCATCTGAAATCCAGCAATTTAGGCAGCCCGCTCCCCTCTCTCTCTCTCTTTCCCCCTTACCCCCTCTACCGTGTCCCCTCTGACCGCCGCTCCTGGACGTCCCTCTCCTTTAATGTGATTGTTGTGATAGAAATGACAGCTCCGTGCCTGGCCTTGCTTCCTGTTCCGGGGCTTATTGAATGCACCATGTCCCCCGTGTGACAGCGTGTCCTTGGGCTGTGGACACACGCTGCGGTGTGGGGATAGGGGGGGGACAAATGTCTTCTGTCTGGGACGTGTGCTCTATTCCGGCCAGATTCAGTGATAGCGTTATTGTATATCCTTCAGCCGTCACTGAGGTAAAGGGCGCGTATTAAGATAAAATGACTTTCAGATCTGATTGGAGTTGTGTTTGGTTTAAGCACATGTTTCAGCGGTCATTCGTTGTCAGTGTCCAATCTCTGCTGGTCTCTGAAGCTAAGCAGGGCTGGCCTTGGTTAGTACTTGGACGGACGGGACACCGCTGGGAATATCAGGCGCAACAGTGAGGCAGTAGCGAATCTATTGTGTCCTTAGGCAAGACAATTCACCACATTCGCCCAGTATGAATGTGTCGTGCGTGTTGATGGTGATCATTGACTCTACAAAGAAGAGGACCAAGGCAGTGTGACGTCATCCACAGTCGGTGATGTCGTAACAACTGACGGGGGGACCAAAGATTCAGACTCAGGGTTAAAAGTATCACTAAGTTTACTCACAAACATGGGAAAGTAAATGTAGGTTGATGGAGTAGGTAGTTGAGAGCGATGTCGTGTACTGAAGTCTTGGAGCAGGTCGTGGGTCGCAGGTTCAGAGGCTCGGGTTGTCGTACTGGTCATGGCAAGCTGGATCTGAGCCTGAGGTGTTCGTACTTGTCGTGGAGAGCTGGATCGGAGGCGGTTCCAAAGAGCGGGGATCACGGTAGAGCATGACATGAAGGATGACTTGTGGAAATACCAGAAGATGACAAGACGATCTGACCCCGAGTGTAGGAATCCTCAGCCTCTTAGTACTCTCCAGGTGAAGGCTTGATCTCTTGATCAGATGCAGGTAAGCGGAGGTGGTGCCAGAATCTCCGCCCAGCTCCAGACTCACGGACACAGAAGGGAGGGTGAAGGACAGCACAGAACACACAAAAAAATCAGAATCCTGGCTGCCGAATATGGAGCCGGGTTCGATATGTAGAATCCCGACCGCGAGTATCATAACAACGAAAGAGCCAATCCAAATCCAACGCAGAGCTGTTGTAGGTATCGAGCGCTTTGCAACACTGTCAATCAATCAAACCTGTTGCTAATGTGAGCAACCTCGGAGAAAGAGTCCATCTGATTTGTCTATTATTAACGTTTATATCTTGATTTACAGGCATAATAGCAGAAAAAAACACCAGGATCATGTAGAGCGGGTTAATACGAACATTTTAAGGTCAGAATGAGACTGACAGCAGCAGGTACAGAAAGAGGGGCGACAGTTTTTCAATAGAAAGTGAATTGGAACCGATGGAGCCGGAAGAGCGCCCATGCTCACTTGTAATGTTGCGGTTAGCAGGTTAGCTATGTCCATTTCTATATAGAGTTTATGGTGGCGGTCGTTGGGTCAGATTTGCCGCCTTATGCACTGTGAAGAGGCTTTGTGACGCAGCCATGGAAGAAACCTACACAGGCAACAGAAAAGCAGAGGCATTTGACTTACCAGACTATAGATCAACAGTTCATTTCCATCTTGACAAATTTTTTTGCAACAACGTCGTATCTGTAGGCAACTCACAACTGCCCCTCTCTCTTCAGCATGAGTGGCTCCTCCCTGGCTCTCGCTCTGCAGTCTCAGTGTTTCGCCTGCTCATGTGTGGGACAGGCGCTGCGGTCACACATATCCATAATGTATGAGACCCCCACCACCACACACACGTACACACACATACACACACAGAGACACATGCGTACACAGACACACACACGTACACATACACACACACACCCACACGGTACATCACAGAGGAGGGGGGGGGGGGCATGTTTGTTTGGAGGTTGGAGAGGAGCTGGAGATCGATCCACTGCTCACTGTACATGCCGGGATAACAGCTGGGGATGAGCCTGGGATATGCCAGGACTGGCCCAGGATTATTCCAAGACTATACTAGGACTATACCATGGCTATACCAGGACTGTCCCAAGGCTATCACAGGACTATCCCAGGACGGTTCCAGGACTATCCCAGGACAGTTCCAGGACTATCCCAGGACTGTCCCAGGACTATCGCAGGACTGTAACAAGATTATTCAAGGACTATTCCGCATCTGCCCCAAAATTATCCCATGACTGTCCCAGGACAATCGCAGGACAATTCCAGGACTATCACAGGACTATCACAGGACTATCTCAGGACTGTCCCTGAACTATTCCAGGACGATCACAGGACTGCCCCAGGAGTATACCAAGATTGTCCCACGACTATCCAATACCCGGGACTATCACAGGACTATTCCAGGACTATCACAGGACTGTCCCAGGACTATCCCAGGACTGTCCCTGGACTATTCCAGGACTACCACAAGACTGCCCCAGCACTGTTTTACAACTATTCCAGGACTATCACTGCCCCAGGACTGTCCCATTACTATCCTAGGACTGTTCCAGGGCTATCCAATACTATCCCAGGACTATTTCAGGACTATCTCAAGACTGTCCTAGGACTATCACAGGATAATCATAAGATTATTCAAGGACTATTCCAGGTTTACCCGGGATTATCACATGACTGTCCCAGGACAATCACAGAACTATCACAGGACTTTCTCAGGACTGTCCCTGAACTATTCCAGGCCCCAGGACAATCACAGGACTTTTCCAGGACTATCACAGGACTGTCCCAGGACTATTGTAGAAATATCCCAGGGTTGTCCCAGGACTATCACAGGACTATGACAGGACTAACCCAGGACTATTCTACAACTATTCCAAGACTATCCCAGGACTGTCCCTGGACTATTCCAGGACTATCTCAGGACTGTAAAAATGAACCAATATGTCTTTCTGGTGAGAGGCAACAGATTTCCACAATTTGTCAGATAAAATTCTATTTGACTTCAGCTCTCCAAAATTTAAAACATGAAAAATATCACAGTTTGATGGTAATTTAGAGAAGACTGTCGGCACCAGGGCAGCTCAAATAAACAACTCAATTATCAATTTTCTGTGTAATCAATTATTAGAAAAAGTCATTTTAAAAAAGTAATTTTGATTTTTTTGATGGTTCAATTTTGCCTTTTTTTGTGCATTTTTCCAAATCATGTTGTAAATTGGGAAAACATTTTAAACAATAATTTCCCAGACAATGTGTGTATGTACATGATTCAAACCTTCATATTGTCACATAAAACCCATCAAACCCACTGTTCATTCAATTAATTCATTAAAAAATATTTGGGGAACGAGCTTTTGTGAGCGCTCGAGCCTCAGCTCCAGGACAATACAGGATTATTGTAACATGCATGAATCTAAATACAGCTCTGGGAGGATAATGATGAGGTACAGACAAAATCTACTAAAAGTTGTCTGTGTGCAACATTTTGACATTAAACTCCATAAACATGACCAACGTGTCCCAGATACGAAGCAAACAGGTCCAACTCAAATACAGCTTTTACTGATAACAACTGTAATACTGATTTATTCTTAACTACAGAAAGGTTGGACACGATGAGCAAGAGCTTTACGTTTGGTGTTTTGGTTCGCAAGACGATTATCCAATCAGAACGCAGAATGAGCCTCACATGCGCAACCCAGGTTCAGCTGTGATCATAGACTATATAAAGAAGTGGACTCGGTGAGTTTGACATCCATAGAAATCGACTCGGTTAAATGAAGGTCATTGAGGCTAGAGCAGACATGGGCAAACTTCGGCCCGAGGTCCACACACGGCCCTTTGGGTTTATTAATCCGGCCCACCAAATGTCACCAGTAAAAAAGGTAAGAGTAAACCTTGTTCAAAGTTTTTTTGCCGTGTTTATTTAACTGAAGGTATTTAATATTTATTTTGAAGGTAACGCACCTTCCCACCTGCAGCGCTGGTGGGAACAACAGGGAGCGGCCGCTTAGAAGTGCTGTCAGTCAAAGCTGTTGCTAACGTTAGCAGGTGTGACGTCAGGGAAAGAAGGTGTTTGATTTGTCTGTTATTAATGTTCATGTCTTAATTTACAGACAAAATAGCAAAATAAAGACACCAGTCGATGGAGCCAGAAATGCTCACTTCCTATTTGGAGCATGGTGGCGGCTAGCAGGTTAGCGCTGTCTTTATATATATACAGTCTATGATTGTGATTGTAGCATCTTTTTGTGTAAACTGCAAGCTACATACAGTTCCTTTAACTTATCTACAGTGTACTGCCTCTTAATTCTATGCAAATCTCCTCAGTAACTCTGCATCTCCACACCGTCCCATGAGGCCGTGCTCCTCCTGAACACGTGATTACATACACGAGGCCGGTGTGACAGACTAAACATTCTGCAGAGGAGATGTTTAACCCGGACTCCCCGCTCTCAGACCTCACTGATGGCTCCGTCTCATCTGCTCAAGCCTTCTCAGATCTCACATGTTTCAGATGTTTCACATGCAAGTCCCTGTGAAGTGGAGATGACACACACCCTCCTCTGGGCTCTTTAATAGTCCAAATGAGACTCCACTTTTAACAACAGTTTGGGTGGAATTACTGCTTTAAAAAGGAAGTGTAAAATCAGTGTCGTATCAGTTTGAAGAGACAATTTGTGGCATTATGCAAAGCCAGGATCTGTGGAGAGTAGGGGTGTGAAAAGTATCTAAAATCTGATACTGAAGCTAATATGAAAACTAGATACTCATTTGAGCAGGTATCGATACTAAAAAAAGTCACATTCACAGGAAAGAAATAGCCTCAGAATGATCTTGAGCTGTATCAGGACAAGTATAAAAGACATAGACTAGTACACACCCATGGACACTATGAACCTACTGGACGACTGAGGGATTACACAGATATAAGGCCACATGAGAATATATAAGAAAGTACTACCATGTTAATGTCGATATAAACAGTGTTTTTTTTGGTGTGTTTTTTCATCGTGGTATCAGAATCGGTAATGAGTATTGAGTCTGTTCCTTAGTATCAAGCTCAAGTTTGAAATTTTAGTTTTGTAACAAGACTAGTGGAGAAGCAAGCTCGATCACAGGATGTAGAATGTATTTTTTTTTTTTTTTTTTTTTTTTTTTACAAGAACTACTGTAAAGATTTGGATAATTATGTATATGGACCAAATATTTCTCTGTATGGACCATAGTCACCCATAGCATGAGGCTCGTCGGGGTTGGTGGTTATAACGGCGAATTTGGAGCGAGGTCCGTATTTGGAATTCCGACCATGAGTGTTACAGTGACCAATGTGGAGCAACGCTGACGACCCTTCCCGCCCGCACCGCTGGTTTCGCAGGAGCTTAGCAACACTGTCAATCAAACCTGTTGCTAACGCTATGAGAGCAACCTCGAGGAAAGACCAAAATGACGAGTCTGACAGCAGCAGTTACAGAGAGAACGGCGACAGATTTTCAACAGAAAGTGAATTGGAGCCAGATGATGGTGCTGAATAGTGCCCGTGCTCGCTTCATATTTGGAATGCAGGAGCTAGCAGGTTAGCTATGTTCATTTATACATACAGTCTATGGCACTGACTTGTAAAACTGTCATATCTTTTCTTTTTCTCAGGTTCCATCAGATTGAAAATGGCTTCAAAAGGAGCGTCCATCACTACCTCTGAGACCTGTTCTTTTCTATAATTATCACGTCTGCTAATTTTCTTTGACCTTTTAAATTTGAATTCAAGATGAAATCCATGTTTATGCTTTGCCTGCAACGCTTGGACCCCTGCACAGTCATAAGGTTTGTCGGGCTAATCCTTTTGTAAGAGAAATCATTGTACCTCTGCATCATTAGCATATTAATTGCTAATGTGATCTCGCTGACCATAGAGCTAAGTCTTGCTAATTAAGCATGAAGCTATCAAAGCGTCTGGTCTTTTTCCTTACAGTCTATCAATAATTACATCTGTGTAGGGAATACTTTAAACAATCTAATAATCAAACCTGCGTCTTATCAGCGGTACACAGCCCGGACAGGAGCTAATGACGGGTTTGCATGTTTTTCTCATTCTCACTTGGTTTGACGGGATAGTTCCTCTGGTCAGTATTTAGTTTTAGTCGGTTAAGTGGCAGTTTGTGGGAAAAAAGTTGAGTAGAAAAGACTAAAAAAACAGGAAGTAGTGCTGAGTTCTAAAACAAAATCCCTCCATTTACACAAACTAGGAAGGTATTTTTCTGATGTTTATTTAAACCAAACCAATTCTGCCAAATGGACTTTTCAGAGTTTTTAACCGTGTCATAGTTGTTTCTTTCTCATTTACATTATTGAAGTTGTATTTGGAGTGATTTGTGCACATTTGAGCTTTATTTTCAAGACGCCATATTACCCATCAACCCCGTTTTCACTGCCGCTGGTGCACGCCCACTGGTCTGTACTTACTTAGTAAGTTTACTTACATTAATTTTTATTTAATCGTTATCGATGATACATTGCACAGTCATTTTGATAATAAAGAAAAAATAAATAAAATCCACTACTCGCTAGTGTGATCTGCAGTTACCCACAGGACGGGCTGACAGCTCCACGGTTCTTTGTCGTGACGTTGTTTACGGCGACGTCAGCTCCCATCAGGCATCAAAGTTTTCTAACCTGGAAGTCAGCGGACTGTTTTTTTTTATTAAGTCGTTTTAGATCAAGGCCGTCAAACACATTTTGACCAAGGACCACATCAGCAAAATGGCTGCTGTCAAAGGGCCAGATGTAAAATAAATCTAACTACTTTTTTAACTTTTTAATTAACTGTTTCTGTATTTCTTACTTATTGAAGTTACAAATATGGCACATGCATTTGCCTAGATGTAAAAATATGGCTGTGTAACTGTGTATCTCCTGATAAAAGGACATTTTAAGACCATCATACCTTTTAATTTACCTGTCGAGGGCCACATAAAATGATGTGGAGAGCCACATTTGGCCCGCGGGCCTTGAGTTTTTTGATTTAGATGAATATTGAGATTTAAAAAGTGCAAATTAAATCATAATGATCCACAGGTGTCAAAGATGATAACGATACAGCAGACACAAGCAGAATGTGTCTTCTTTTAAAAAATGATGTAGTTAGTTTTTATTAATCGTAACTATAGTGCAGTACAAGTTTTGGCCCTTGTTAACATTTTGGTTGCTAAGTACGTCACGTCTGGTGCCCCTGTCCAACCAGGAAGTAAAATTATGAACCGAAGTATAAAGATACAGTCTGCAACTTTCTGGAGGTGTCACATCACCTGCCTGAGTCCATGAGAATAGAAACTTGTACAAAATATAGAAAACTATATATGAAAAATATGTTACTACTAATACTAACATTTCAAAGAACATACTCGATACTTGATGGAGAGTTTGATTATTTAAAATCTCTTTACAGACAATAATGTAATTTTGATTTTTACTGTCGTCTTCCACTAGTTTTGATGAAACTCAAGATGAAACTGTTGAGAAAAGGACACATTTTATCCAGTGTTTTGTTTTTTTAGTTGTTTTTTTTTTTATAACAATACTTGCTCAAATGAGTATCTAGTTTCGATTTTAGTTTTAGTACTGATTAGTATATGATTTTTGATATTTTTGAAAAACCTAATGGAGACAGATCAAATTATGATACTCTACTGTGAAAGGTTATAGCCAAATGTGAACAACAATTACAGGAAAAACAAGCAGGACAAATAAGAGTCAGGTTTGTGGAGAAGCAAGCCCGCTCACAGTAAGAACAAGCCACTCAGCGCATTCAACACAACCACAATGTAACTATTTATTTGGCTAAAAACTAGGCAATATTTTTGTTAACCTAACCCGTCAGACGCGCTTTAAATTCGATATTTTTGTGAACCAAATCGACCCCTGAGGCCCACTTTGTCAAACTTACCTTCAAAAATCGTCCCCAGCTCTCTCTCCTTCCTCCGCCATCTTTGAACTTCCAGATTCGATCTTTCTAAACGTGCCCGGGCGACCCACACACACACAAACGCTCTCGCACACTCCAATCAATCATGCGCCCGTGAGGATGGCAGCCTTTCACTTTTAAAAGACTCTCATGGAAAAGCCCATTACAGTGCGCGAGGTTCCAACCCCAATTACACCTAGAATATATAGTAGTCCGGCCGCTAATGAAAACGGAGGAGGCTGTCGAGTCTGCGGACAGCTTTTTTTGGGTGAGAGAAAGGGAGAGTAATCTATTCTCTTTACGAGGCCCGCGCTCCAGCCGTGATTGCCGCTGAGTTAAATGAAGATCCCTGCCTTCGGGGGGCAGTGGCGGGGGAGGCTAAGTGTTGGTTAACGTTGTAGATGTGCTTCGGAAATGGAGGAAAACAGGTCTTTAAATGTTGTGTCCGCTCCGATCGATGTGACCGTCTATGGAACTTAAACAAAGAGAGAAGTCAGACGGAAAAACAGTAGCCATGGGTTGTAGAGTGAGCCAAAGTTTGGGTCGTAGGAACTAAAAGAGGGAGGGATTGAGCTAAATGGCCTTCCTGGAGGTTTTTATCACGTTATAATCTCGTTCCGTCATCAGAAACATGGCGGAAGAGGTTTTAGATGTCATGAACTTTGAATGAATGACCCGTGAATGAGCGCTTGCGTCTTTGTGCATATTAATCAGTTATGTGGGTTATTACGATGTCTTTCTGGATTAACCGAATACAAAAATGGCAGCATCGGGCGACAGTGGTTCAGTTGGTTGAGCGTTTGTCCACCGATTCGAAGGTTGGCGGTTCAAACCCCGCTCTTGACATGAACATCATCGGTTAAGCGGTCAGATTGGTGGTGCGATCCCAGCCCTCACAAATGAATGCTGTCCTTGGGCAAGACACTTAACCCACCTTGCCCCCAGTGTCTGCGTGACTGGGTGAGTGGTTTCATCGATGTAAAGAGCTTTGAGTGTCTTGAAAGTGAAAAAAAATGCGACCATTTACCATTATGAGAAAGACAGAGGCTTGTAAAAGTCCTATTTGTGAGTAAATCATTAACATCAGGTGTAATGTTGAAGTACAGTGGTCCCTCGTTTATCGCGGAAGTTCTAAAAATAGGCGAAGTAGTCAGCTTTTTAAAATTATTCTATATGTCTCAAGGCTCTAAAACCCCTCACCACACACTTTATACACTTTTCTCACACAGGCATTAACATTTTCTCACATTTCTCTCTTGTTTAAACTCTCTCAAAGCTCAAACCTTCGTATATTATCTCCCTCTTCCTCGATGATGCTTTAAATGTGTTGTTCTCGTGCCTCTGCTCCAGCGATATCCAGAAGAAACACTTTTAAGTCCAAAGCGTTTCTGAAATTTACCGGTGCAGAACGTTGTGGGTTTTGTCGGGGAGAAAACTTGCAAACATACAGCACTTCAGAGTCACACTATGATCCAACATTTATGTAAATTCGGCTGAACACATTCTGGACTGTACAGGAGACACGGAGGAGACTGATGGACGATGGTCTACAGTCCCTCAGCCAATCAGGACGCAGAACACAATGCATGCTCATACTCTGTAAAAAAAAAACATGGAAAATTGCACTAAAAAAATCTGCAAAACAGCGAAAGTTTAATCGAGATATAGGGGGCTTAATGTGGAACAGCAGAACTACCAGGCAAAAGGTTGGACAGACTTTTTCATTTTTTTTTTCTTCTTTATTTCCGTGTTCCATTACACTGTAGATTCTCACTGAAACCATCAAAACTATGAATGACACGTGGAATGTAGCAAACAGAAAATTAACTCAAAATACGAGGATTTGGTTCCTGGTCTTTCGCTTGTTGTTACGAACTCGTCATTTAGAGCTTGACAAGGCACAACTCGGAAGTGAAAACCATTTCAGGAGACTTCATCGTGAAGCTCCTTGAGAAGAAGGATTTGCAAGTGCTGTCAACAAGGCAAAGGATGGATATTTTGAGGATTTGAATAGAAATTTAGAAATGGTTAGTTATTTAAGTTTATTTCTTCGCTCCATAATTCGATATATCTCTGCTTCACATATTTCAGAGGGTGCGTCTAAACCTTTGACTGGTGGAGTATATCAAAAGAAAGTTTGATACTATTACCAGTGTCTCCAGTTATTTTGTTTTCAATATTTTTCTGGCAGCATCGTCTGACGAGCGAGACAAATGCAGAATGTGACTCTGGGGTTTAGTCACCAACGAGAAAATGAGTGTTTTCACAGGTTTGGAAGTATTTTCAAATTCTCAAGAACGTCGTATAAAGCAAACAATCCTAACACTAGCTGGTAGTCACTATGATTATATTTTGCCTTTGTACAAATAATCAAAAAAAAAAAAATTCATGAAATATCACTGTGTAGCTGTGGCACAGTGGTAACTCCAGCACCTCACAGCTGGAAGGTCTCAGGTCCGATTCTCAAACGGTAAAGACCCTTCACTTAGTCTTCCTTTACGTGTATTTGAGCTTTTTTTTTTGTCTTTTTGATGAAGGCTTAGTCCCGAAACGTTGTTGATGTCTTAATAAAAGTCATAATTTGCAGTAAGTAAGTTTGCAAGCGTTCTCGAGCCGTTTTTAGGAAATTGATATGCAAAGTTTTCGTTGAACAAGAACAAAAGAGGTGTTGCCCCACTGCAGATTTGTTATATAAGCAGCTCGTGAGGTCAGAATAAGTCTAATTATAAAGTGTTTTCTTGTCAGAGAATCACAAAGCTCGCGGTTAGCATGCTAGTTGTTGTCAGGTTGTCAAAACTCCGCGCTGGTCTGAAAAGGTGTGAAAAGTGCTTATAAACTCATCATGGTAAATAATTTGAATGCGTAAGGTAAGTGAGGAATAACTTCTGCAAATCGTTACAAATACTAGCTCTGTTTTTCATGTTTTTAAGAATCAGGGACAGTACCTTAAAGTTTGGAGGTTCTGTTTGAAGGTACAATTGTTCCAAAAAGTTTTAAAGCACAAATGTTGATTTGTACACAGGGATTTTTTTTTTTTAATATCATAATATCACGCTAGCCTTATTAGCGGGGAAAAGTCAAAAAAGGCACTAGCTAATGCTAACGTGTCGTTTTCACAATTTACCTTGGTTTACAACTTACTAAAAAGGCTAATAATGCACATCATAATATCACATAAAGGTGATTGTCTGAATTTGGGTTAACTCATTAAAATTCACCAAAAAAAAAAAAAAAAAAAAAAAAAATGTCTAGAATAAAAAAAAAAAAAAAAAAAAAATGAAAAAAAATTAGAAAAAAAAAAAAATAATAATAATTGGTTATATTTTATTTTATTTTTCTTCAAACCCATTTTTTTCTGTGCCCATGTTTTCCAATCTTCTTTCCCTTTTGTTTTTTCTTGGTCAAATTCTACCATCAAACACACACATTTCCTCACCATCCCAGGCTGCTCATTTCCTAAACCACCATGTTTGTCTGTTTACTCAGATCATGGCCATGTTCCTGATTTCACTGAAAAACTCTCCCCAGAAAACGTGTTATTGAGCTGATTGTTCAGTTGATTTCTATTGTTCACGGACTAAAGTGTAGGTACTCTGGTTACTCTATGACGTGAAGGGGAGTACCCGCAGACAATGTGCAATCAGACCTGTTTAGCGCTCGCCAATCGAACCCAATCAGCGCCGCCACGACACTCGAACGCCTCGTCTCAAAATCACACCTTATAAATATTTGTACTGTGTAGGAGGGTTCAATAAAGAGACCGGACCTGGGAAACTAATGTGTACATGTATCAGGACGAGAACAGGTCTAAACCAGGCCAAAGCAGGACTATATCAGGGCTAGAACAGGTCTAAACCAGGACAAAGCAGGACTATATCAGGACTAGAACAGGTCTAAACCAGGACAAAGCAGGACTATATCAGGACTAGAACAGGTCTAAACCAGGACAAAACTCAACTATATCAGGACTAGAACAGGTCTAAACCAGGACAAAGCAGGACTATATCAGGACTAGAACAGGTCTAAACCAGGACAAAGCAGGACTATATCAGGACTAGAACAGGTCTAAACCAGGACAAAGCAGGACTGTCCCTGGACTAGAACAGGTCTAAACCAGGACAAAGCAGGACTATATCAGGACAGGAACAGGTCTAAACCAGGATAAAGCTCAACTGGACTAGAACAGGTCTAAACCAGGACAAAGCAGGACTATATCAGGACTAGAACAGGTCTAAACCAGGACGAAGCAGGACTGTTCCAGGACTAGAACAGGTCTAAACCAGGACAAAGCAGGACTTTATCAAGACGAGAACAGGTCTAAACCAGGCCAAAGCAGGACTATATCAGGACAGAAACAGGTCTAAACCAGGATAAAGCTCAACTGGACTAGAACAGGTCTAAACCAGGACAAAGCAGGACTATATCAGGACTAGAACAGGTCTAAACCAGGACAAATCAGGGCTATATCAGTACTAGAACAGGTCTAAACTAGGCCAAAGCAGGACTATATCAGGACAGAAACAGGTCTAAACCAGCATAAAGCTCAACTGGACTAGAACAGGTCTAAACCAGGACAAAGCAGGACTGTTCCAGGACTAGAACAGGTCTAAACCAGGACAAAGCAGGACTATATCAGGACAGGAACAGGTCTAAACCAGGATAAAGCTCAACTGGACTAGAACAGGTCTAAACCAGGACGAAGCAGGACTGTTCCAGGACTAGAACAGGTCTAAACCAGGACGAAGCAGGACTATATCAGGACTAGAACAGGTCTAAACCAGGCCAAAGCAGGACTATATCAGGACAGAAACAGGTCTAAACCAGGATAAAGCTCAACTGGACTAGAACAGGTCTAAAGCAGGACAAAGCAGGACTATATCAGGACTAGAACAGGTCTAAACCAGGACAAATCAGGGCTATATCAGTACTAGAACAGGTCTAAACCAGGCCAAAGCAGGACTATATCAGGACTAGAACAGGTCTAAACCAGGACAAAACTCAGCTATATCAGGACTAGAACAGGTCTAAACCAGGCTAAAGCAGGACTGTATCAGGACTAGAACAGGTCTAAACCAGGCTAAAGCAGGACTATATTAGGACTAGAACAGGTCTAAACCAGGCTAAAGCAGGACTATATCAGGACTAGAACAGGTCTAAACCAGGACAAAGCAGGACTATATCAGGACTAGAACAGGTCTAAACCAGGCCAAAGCAGGACTATATCAGGCCTAGAACAGGTCTAAACCAGGACAAAGCTCAACTGGACTAGAACAGGTCTAAACCAGGCCAAAGCAGGACTATATCAGGACTAGAACAGGTCTAAACCAGGACAAAGCAGGACTATATCAGGACTAGAACAGGTCTAAACCAGGACAAATCAGGGCTATATCAGTACTAGAACAGGTCTAAACCAGGACAAAGCAGGACTATATCAGGACTAGAACAGGTCTAAACCAGGACAAAGCAGGACTATATCAGGACTAGAACAGGTCTAAACCAGGACAAAGCAGGACTATATCAGGACTAAAACAGGTCTAAACCAGGACAAAGCAGGACTATATTAGGACTAGAACAGGTCTAAACCAGGACAAATCAGGGCTATATCAGTACTAGAACAGGTCTAAACCAGGCCAAAGCAGGACTATATCAGGACTAGAACAGGTCTAAACCAGGACAAAACTCAGCTATATCAGGACTAGAACAGGTCTAAACCAGGCTAAAGCAGGACTGTATCAGGACTAGAACAGGTCTAAACCAGGCTAAAGCAGGACTGTTCCAGGACTAGAACAGGTCTAAACCAGGACAAAGCAGGACTATATCAGGACTAGAACAGGTCTAAACCAGGACAAAGCAGGACTATATCAAGACTAGAACAGGTCTAAACCAGGACAAAGCAGGACTATATCAGGACTAGAACAGGTCTAAACCAGGATAAAGCTCAACTGGACTAGAACAGGTCTAAACCAGGACAAAGCAGGACTATATCAGGACTAGAACAGGTCTAAACCAGGACAAATCAGGGCTATATCAGTACTAGAACAGGTCTAAACCAGGCCAAAGCAGGACTATATCAGAACAGGTCTAAAACAGGTCTAAACCAGCATAAAGCTCAACTGGACTAGAACAGGTCTAAACCAGGACGAAGCAGGACTATATCAGGACTAGAACAGGTCTAAACCAGGCCAAAGCAGGACTATATCAGGACTAAAACAGGGCTAAACCAGGACAAAGCAGGACTAGAACAGGTCTAAACCAGGACAAAGCAGGACTATTTCAGGACTAAAACAGGGCTAAACCAGGACAAAGTTAAACTGGACTAGAACAGGTCTAAACCAGGACAAAGCAGGACTATATCAGGACTAGAACAGGTCTAAACCAGGACAAAGCAGGACTGTATCTGGACTAGAACAGGTCTAAACCAGGACAAAGCAGGACTATATCAGGACTAGAACAGGTCTAAACCAGGACAAAGCAGGACTGTCCCTGGACTAGAACAGGTCTAAACCAGGACAAAGCAGGACTATATCAGGACTAGAACAGGTCTAAACCAGGACAAAGCAGGACTGTCCCTGGACTAGAACAGGTCTAAACCAGGACAAAGCAGGACTGTCCCTGGACTAGAACAGGTCTAAACCAGGACAAAGCAGGACTATATCAGGACTAGAACAGGTCTAAACCAGGACAAAGCAGGACTATATCAGGACTAGAACAGGTCTAAACCAGGACAAAGCAGGACTATATAAATCAGGACTAGAACAGGTCTAAACCAGGACAAACTCAGGACTATATCAGGACTAGAACAGGTCTAAACCAGGACAAAGCAGGACTATATCAGGACTAGAACAGGTCTAAACCAGGACAAAGCAGCACTATATCAGGACTAGAACAGGTCTAAACCAGGACAAAGCAGGACTATATCAGGACTAAAACAGGTCTAAACCAGGACAAAGCAAGACTATATTAGGACTAGAACAGGTCTAAACCAGGACAAATCAGGGCTATATCAGGACTAGAACAGGTCTAAACCAGGACAAAGCAGGGACTATATCAGGACTAGAACAGGTCTAAACCAGGACAAAAAGCAGACTATATCAGGACTAGAACAGGTCTAAACCAGGCTAAAGCAGGACTGTATCAGGACTAGAACAGGTCTAAAACCAGGACAAAGCAGGACTGTTCAGGAGGACTAGAACAGGTCTAAACCAGGACAAAGCAGGACTATATCAGGACAGGAAAAGAACAGGTCTAAACCAGGATAAAGCAGGGACTATATCAGGACTAGACAGGTCTAAACCAGGACAAAGCAGGACTATATCAGGACTAGAACAGGTCTAAACCAGGACAAAAGCAGGACTGTTCCAGGACTAGAACAGGTCTAAACCAGGACAAAGCAGGACTATATCAGGACTAGAACAGGTCTAAACCAGGACAAAGCAGGACTATATCAGGACAGGAACAGGTCTAAACCAGGACAAAGCTCAACTGGACTAGAACAGGTCTAAACCAGGACAAAGCAGGACTGTTCCAGGACTAGAACAGGTCTAAACCAGGACGAAGCAGGACTATATCAGGACTAGAACAGGTCTAAACCAGGCCAAAGCAGGACTATATCAGGACAGAAAACAGGTCTAAACCAGGACAAAGCAGGCTCAACTGGACTAGAACAGGTCTAAACCAGGACAAAGCAGGACTATATCAGGACTAGAACAGGTCTAAACCAGGACAAAGCAGGGCTATATCAGACTAGAACAGGTCTAAACCAGGCCAAAGCAGGACTATATCAGGACTAGAACAGGTCTAAACCAGGACAAAAGCAGGACTATATCAGGACTAGAACAGGTCTAAACCAGGCTAAAGCAGGACTGTATCAGGACTAGAACAGGTCTAAACCAGGCTAAAGCAGGACTATATTAGGACTAGAACAGGTCTAAACCAGGCTAAAGCAGGACTATATCAGGACTAGAACAGGTCTAAACCAGGACAAAGCAGGACTATATCAGGCCTAGAACAGGTCTCTAAACCAGGACAAAGCAGGACTATAACTAGAGGACTAGAACAGGTCTAAACCAGAACACAAAGCAGGACTATATCAGGACTAGAACAGGTCTAAACCAGGACAAAGCAGGACTATATCAGGACTAGAACAGGTCTAAACCAGGACAAAGCAGGGCTATATCAGACTAGAACAGGTCTAAACCAGGACAAAGCAGGACTATATCAGGACTAGAACAGGTCTAAACCAGGAAAAAGCAGGACTATATCAGGACTAGAACAGGTCTAAACCAGGACAAAGCAGACTATATCAGGACTAGAACAGGTCTAAACCAGGACAAAGCAGGACTATATCAGGACTAGAACAGGTCTAAACCAGGACAAAGCAGGACTATATCAGGACTAGAACAGGTCTAAACCAGGACAAAGCAGGACTATATCAGGACTAGAACAGGTCTAAACCAGGACAAAGCAGGACTATATCAGGACTAGAACAGGTCTAAACCAGGCTAAAGCAGGACTAGAACAAGACTAGAACAGGTCTAAACCAGGACAAAGCAGGACTGTATCAGGACTAGAACAGGTCTAAACCAGGACAAAGCAGGTCTAAACCAGGACAAAACAGGTCTAAACTATATAAAGGACTGGACTAGAACAGGTCTAAACCAGGACAAAGCAGGACTATATCAGGACTAGAACAGGTCTAAACCAGGACAAAGCAGGACTATATCAGGACTAGAACAGGTCTAAACCAGGCCAAAGCAGGACTAAAGACAGAAACAGGTCTAAACCAGGATAAAGCTCAACTGGACTAGAACAGGTCTAAACCAGGACAAAGCAGGACTATATCAGGACAGAAACAGGTCTAAACCAGGATAAAGCTCAACTGGACTAGAACAGGTCTCTAAACCAGGACAAAGCAGGACTATATCAGGACTAGAACAGGTCTAAACCAGGACAAAAGCAGGACTATATCAGGACTAGAACAGGTCTAAACCAGGACAAAGCAGGACTATATCAGGACTAGAAACAGGTCTAAACCAGGATAAAGCTCAACTGGACAGGACTAGAACAGGTCTAAACCAGGACAAAGCAGGACTTTTCCAGACTAGAACAGGTCTAAACCAGGACAAAGCAGGACTATATCAGGACAGGAACAGGTCTAAACCAGGATAAAGCTCAACTGGACTAGAACAGGTCTAAACCAGGACAAAGCAGGACTGGACTAGAACAGGTCTAAACCAGGACAAAGCAAGACTATATCCGGACTGGAACAGGTCTAAACCAGGCCAAAGCAGGAAGAGTATCAGGACAGAAACAGGTCTAAACCAGGACAAAAGGACTAACTGGACTAGAACAGGTCTAAACCAGGACAAAGCAGGAGCTATATCAGGACTAGAACAGGTCTAAACCAGGACAAAGCTCAGGAAATGAATCAGGACTAGAACAGGTCTAAACCAGGCCAAAGCAGGACTATATCAGGACTAGAAACAGGTCTAAACAGGACAAAAACAGGACTATAACAGAAATGCTGAGCCAAGACTAAATCAGCAGTAAAGCAGGACTGTATCAGGACTAGAACAGGTCTAAACCAGGCAAAGCAGGACTATATCAGGACTAGAACAGGTCTAAACCAGGACAAAGCAGGACTATATCAGGACTAGAACAGGTCTAAAACCAGACAAAGCAGGACTATATCAGGACTAGAACAGGTCTAAACCAGGACAAAGCTCACTGGACTTTCTAAACCAGGCCAAAAGCAGGACTATATCAGGACTAGAACAGGTCTAAACCAGGACAAAGCAGGACTATATATCAGGACTCAGAACAGGTCTAAACCAGGACAAAGCAGGACTATATCAGACTAGAACAGGTCTAAACCAGGACAAAGCCAGACTATATCAGGACTAGAAACAGGTCTAAAACCAGGACAAAGATGGACTATATCAGGACAAAAGGACAGGTCTAAACCAATTCAAAGCAGGACTATATCAAAAACAGGTCTAAACCAGGACAAAGCAGGACTATATCAGGACTAGAACAGGGTCTAAACCCGACTAATCAGGCCTAGAACCTGCGAGGCGAACTAACAGGTCTAAACCAGGACAAAAATAAATATCAGGACTAGAACAGGTCTAAACCAGGACAAAGCAGGACTATATCAGGCCTAGAACAGGTCTAAACCAGGACAAAGCTCACTATATCAGGACTAGAACAGGTCTAAACCAGGACAAAGCAGGACTATATCAGGACTAGATCAAGGACAAACAGGTCAGGTCTCTACCAGGCCTGTGACTATATCAGGACTAGAACAGGTCTAAACCAGGACAAAGCAGGACTGGACTAAACAGGTCTAAACCAGGCCGAACAGGCTGTTCCCCCCAGGTCTAAAAGGACAAAGCAGGACATATCAGGACTAGAACAGGTCTAAACCAAGCCAAAGCTGTATATCAGGACCTGAAGCTCACTGTCTAAACCCTGACAAACCGGACTATATCTGGTCTAGAAGAAGGTCAAACCAGGATAAAGCTCAAAGGGACTAGAACAGGTCTAAACTGGGACAAAGCAGGACTTTTTCAGGACTGGACTCCAGAAATTGGACTAAAGTTTGACTAAAACTGGACTAGAACAGTCTGCAAACAGGACTATATCAGGACTGAAACAGGTCTAAACCAGGATAAAAGCTAATCTGGACTAGAACAGGTCTAAACCAGGACAATATCAGGACTGTTTCCAGGAGCCAGTTAGAATATGGTCTAAACCAGGACAAAGTTTGCGATATCAGGACAGGAACAGGTCACAAACCATTAAAGCTCAACTGTGACTAGAACAGGTCTAAACCAGGACGAAGCAGGACTGTTCCTGGACTAGAACAGGTCTAAACCAGCAAAGCAGGACTTTGCTGACGAGAATGCTGGAATAAACCAGGATAAGATCAAGAGCTTAAACAGGAGCCATAGAACAGGTGTGTAATTCTCCTCTGAGCTGAAAACCCAACCCTCACAAGCTCAGTAGTAAGTTCATGTGATTTGCTTGAAGCTGGAAATGAACTTTTCTGTGGTTGTGAAAAAAGCCCCCATTTTTTAAAAAAACCGATCTGAACCTGGGAAGACTGAAACGAATGCTGACCCCACATACTAAATCACCCCCTGATATTAATGTGTACAGAACTATGCAGTCTTAACTTTGCTCACAAAATTCATTCAGTGCAGGTTCGATCAAATACCAGCAAAACCGGACTGAACCTGCCACAAAACCTGGATAAGCGAAGACGTGGACTGGTAATGCATTATCCATTGCTGCACGGCTCTCCCTAGAACAATCCCTGCTAGCGCTGCCCAATTTGGCTCTGGACAGAAAATAGCATCTGTTCGGCCCTTCACCAACACTGACACACCCACCCTCCTCCATCCCTGGCAATCTGGGTGAAGCCCCCCTCTGCTGATGGTCCAAAGGTTTTATGCAGTCAAGGAGGACAGAGCGTGGGTGTGCGTGCCCTGAACCTGGACAAAACCCTAATCACGTGGCCTGTTGACACGGGCCAACTAATGATACAAATCAGCTCTGGAGCCTCCGTGGGGCTGCCCAATCCCTGCGAGGCGACTGATGTTTGGGCTCTGCAAATAAGGCTGAATTGTAACAGTCCCCCTGCAGTCCATCTGACATTAAACCTCCTCACATCCTGCTGTGGTCTGTTCCCCAGCCCCCCCGGTAATGGTCCAAAGGTTTTCGCAGTCTGAGCACTGCGTGGGTGTGCGTGCCCTCTCTGAAGATCACCCCCTACTCAGGGCCTGTGTGACATGGTGCGTAATCCTTTATTCTGGACCTCCGTGGGGCTGCCCCCCAGCAGCTCCTGGGTCCAAGCCGGTCACATTGCGCAACTTGTGCGTGTGTTGTTGCGGTTCTTTTCCCATAAGCTTCGTGTGCGCCCCCTGCAGCTCACTGTGTGAAGAACCCCTGCACGGCCTGCTCCTGGTCTGTAAGAAGCTCAAAGTGTGTAATGGTTTAAGAAAAGGTTCTCCGCAGGTCTGTCTGGGCTTTTTTTTTTTTTTTTTTTACTGGCTCCAGTAATGAATGAAGTTTAACGCTAAATGCAAGAACTGTATTATCAAACTGACTCTGTTTCACCATGTTTCTTCACAACATGTTTTCGTATCCTTTATTTTTTTCTATCGACAGAAGCTTTAAAATGCTCTGTTCCACCTTGTGATGTTGAAGCGGTAGTTTGCAAGCATCTATTCAAACAGCAGGCTTTTGATCCAAATGATAGAAAGTGAAGGTCACACTGCCTTTTTAAAAGGCCAATGGAGCACTCACGAATGTTGTTAAACATGTGAATGAAACACAAAAATTCAACTCCAGGTCTGTTTGTTGTGAAGAAAATTATAAATAAGAGATCAGACTGAAGGTGATTTTGTGTTTTTATTATAACATAGTTCCAGAAAATAGTGTGATAGTGCCAATAAGATGTTCAAACTTCTCATTCGAAACGTGTCCAGAAGAATCACCGGGTTAGCAGTTTTTTTTGCAGAAAACAGTACTGTGATTTTACGTTATTTTGATTTTGCATCTAAAAAAACAGCAATTTTGATCTACCGATTGCAGAACACTGCCTTTTTAAGGCCACTTTCATTTATATTTTTTTATTCGTTCCATCTCCACACTCAGAGGTGATGGGTTCAATGGCCACAGTTTACTGAAGGTATATTGCGCTTTAGGGGTGTCACAATATCACATTTTTGAGTTTATTGTGAGGAAAAGTACTGTGATATCCGATGATTATTTATGATTACTGACAAAAAAAAAAGAAAAAAAATCTACCATTCAGATTTTTTTTTTTTTTTTTTTTTTTTTTTTTTTGTAATACCACATAAGCGATACTTTTCATCATTTGCAATTTGTAATTTTCACATTTTAAATCGTATACTCATCTAAAACGACTGAATAAAAGAAACATATCCGGGGATCCTTGGAACTGCATTGCCGTGTGGAGGATGCAGAAATGGCGTCTTGTATTAAATATCATTTTTTTTTAATCGATTCAATTGTTTTTTCAAACATCCATGAAGTAATACAGGGCAGTGGGCGGGGATCAGTGGAGGTGAAACGGGAGTTAATCGGCAAAATGGCGTCTTGAAAATAAGCGATTAAAGAAAAACACTGTATCTCTTACAACTTCAGGTGACTATGGTAAAGGGAAAAAAAAACTACGGTATTTTCCGGACTACAAGCGGTTATATTATATGTGAAATTATTAAAATATATCATTTCATCTGTGTTCGTTTCATCTGCACGAGGGCATTCTAGGCTTTTGTACCAGTATTTACAACTCCTGTACCATTGAAAATTTTAAATCTCAACATTAAGGTAATTTAAAAGACACCTTAAAAAAGACTGGACAAAATGCCCCTAAAAGAAAATCGTGTTCTGCTGAGTCTGATGACAGCCACACAGAAGAGGAAGAGGTGCTTCATCTTCCTCTGGAGCAGGTGGAGTTGTTCAAAAGCGACACTGAGGACGAAGAATTCAATGGATTTAGTGATTTGGAGTGAGATCTAGAGTAAACTTGTTAGCTTGCTTTTTATGCTATAGTTTTCTGATTATATGAGTGCATGGGCGTAAGCTACAAAACTGAACTCCAACTTGTCTGAATTCACATCATGTTAGACTTTCTTTGGATCATGTCATTCGCATAGTGCTCTTCCTGTAGGTGGCGCTGTGCTCTGGTACCAGCTTTTTCATAACAGCAGAAACATCTACATTTTGGTTACTCTGTGAATGTTTGTATTGTAAACCAGCACTATTTTAGTCGCAATAACTTAAGCTACTTTTTCACTATTACTACTTTAGCTACTCACTTTTTTTTTTCTTCTTAGTAATAATCCTGGTAATTTTTGGCTAAAAAGGAGACATCACACACAAATCTGAAACTCACAAGTCATTTATTTGACCAAGTTTAAGCACAAGATGAACCAGCACTGAAAATGTTGTATCGTGCAATATATTTAAAAAGGGGATTGTCTTTCAGCTTTCGCACATCTACAGGGGGGGGGGGGGGGGGGGGGGGGGGGTCCTGTATCTACTGGACTGAGACCTGAGACAAATCCCCATCCTGAATCTATATCCAGCTCCACTTAGTTTCATCATATCATCCATCAGTAAATATCTTCACATATGAACATTAAAATATGGGCCTATGACATCATCATTTGGAACTCTCAGTTTAAATGATGACATCGATGACATCACACGGTTGCCGTGGCGTTGATGACACGTACAGTCCTGTCCTGAAATGCTCCTAATGTCACAGTGTCCAAGAGTTTGTCACTTTGCCTTTGTCCTCTGAACAGTCAACACGCATTTACACAGCTCTGCATTTGGATACCTGCACCTGTACTCCTGCCCTATTCTAACGACCACTACCTGTACTTGTACACAGCTCTAGTTTTTTAGACTATCTGTGCCTGCACTTGTTCTGCTCTTTGAAGCACTTGTTATTGTATTTGTGGAGACTCTGATCCCTTCACACATAATGAACCCTGGAGATCTGATCCGGTCGTCCACCACCGTGTACCAGCTGCAGTGCCTGCTGGGCTCGGGCGCGTACGGCGACGTCTCTCTCTGCCGCAACCTTAGCACCAATCAGACGGTGGCGCTCAAGGTGATGAAAGGCCCATGTGCCGTGACAGACGGCCTTCGAGAGGTTAGTTAGAACAGGTTACTTCTCACATATTTGAGTAATAGGAGTAAAATACCCCCTCTTTAAGTGAAACATGCGAATGACTGATATTTTGTCCCCACAGACGAGGATCCTGCAGACCCTAGCTGACCAAGGCTCACGATATTTCCCCTTTGTGAGCTGGCTCGGCTCCTTTCAATGGTCGGCATATTACTGTCATGAATTTGAGAGTCTGGACATCAGCCTCGAAGATTTTCTCAAAAATAATCCCTATAAGAGTCTGAGGCTGAATGAGATCCGACCAATCGTCCTCCAGGTACTGACACATGGTTCTGCACCACAGTTTGAGAAGACTTTACAATACTCTAAACTGTAGTACTAACTGTGACCACTGTACTGAGACTTTACTCTTAACTGTAGTACTATGGCCACTGTACTGAAACTTTACTTTAAACTGTAGTACAAACTCTGACCACTGTACTGAAACTTTACTCTAAACTGTAGTACAAACTCTGACCACTGTACTGAAACCTTAAACTGTAGTACAAACTCTGACCACTGTACTGAAACTTTACTCTAAACTGTAGTACTAACTGTGACCACTGCACACACACACGGTCCTGCACCACTGTTTGAGAAGTGATTATAATTTAAATATATGATAAATGATGCGGTGATATTGTCCTAACGTGTGGCCTATTTGCAGATGGCAGCAGCTCTCTGGTTCCTAAAACAAGTAGGAATCATGCACACCGACCTAAAACCAGACAACGTCATGATGGTAGATCACGTGAATCAGCCGCTGAGGATCAGAATCATAGACTTTGGCTTAGCGTGTTCAGTGAGAGACGCCAGGCAGGAAGAGAAGAGGCAGCCACTCGGGTACAGGTACGTGAATACACAGGGAAAGTACTGTAGAGTATATTACATGTTCAGTGTAGTATAGTGACCGCACACAGGGGCAGTCCTATAATGTAGTGCTGATTTCTGTATGTTGTAACTATAATGACTGGGTTTAAAGCTTTTAGTCTATGGTTTGAAATAATTTATCACTGTGGGTGGGTTATATTTCATTTATAGAATATTTTTAAAATACACTGCATGCTTGTCCATCAGTCACAATGTTCAAACCTTAGTGAAAAATAGGATCCGTAGAGGTAGGACTGACTGTAAAATGTGTGTGTTTGCAGAGCTCCAGAGTGCCTGCTCCGGCCCCCGTCACTGAGGCCATAGACATGTGGTCCATGGGCTCCATCACTGCTAAGATGTTCCTGGGCACTTTTCTGTTTCTGGCCAGAGATGAAGAGAACATGTTTAAGGTGATTGTGGAGACTGTGGGGCACCCTCCCAAGTCCTGTCTGGACCAGGGCCTGCACACCACAGCGTACTACAGCAGGTCACACCCCACAGCCGAGTGGAAATATAAAGTATGTACAGGTCCTTTTGTTCACAACTATCCATGTATCATTATTCTATGTACATAGAAATGTATATTTATGTGATATATTTGTGATTGTGACGCTTGTGCTCTTGTTTCAGCTCAGTCCTTTGCATCCCACTCGTCAGATCACACAGCTGGACCACATTTATAAGGTAAGAGCAGATTTTCAGGTCACGGTTTTGTGTTTAAAAAACCCTAAACATTTGAGGCAGTTTATATCAAAAAGAGGTGTCAACCTCCAACTGGGCAAGGCACATCCACTATTTTCAATCACAGCTCTATTGCTGATAAATTCACCTCATATGGTTGAGGCAGTTGATTTCAGACTTGTGATTGTAACATTGTAAAGTTATGCCACAGTTGTAGATGTGACCCTGTGTGTTTGTGTTTCAGAGAGACCCCCATGGCCCGCAGGCCTCTAACTTTACAGAGGAGAACGACCGGGTCGCCTTTGTGCAACTGCTCAAACGAATGCTGGACCCCAACCCAGAGACCAGGATCAGCCCCCTGGAGGTGCTCGAACACCCTTTTATCACCCTGTCCCACCTCGAGGGGGATGAGACTGACTAGTGAGTACCCTTCTGTCCCCTCACACAAGGTTTTACATGTCACTATATGTCGAAGTAGCATTAGAATTTTAGAAGTTTGGAGGTGGTGGTGCAGTAGGCTTAGTGGGCACCAACCAGGAAAATATCTGGTTTAAACCTCATACTGCACATAAAGAGGACCTTCAAAGTAACAATCCTAAGAAGCTATTGTGTAGCAGCTTAAGTATTTGTATATGAGCCCATAAATAACTGGTTCAATACTATGATAGTGCTCCTCCAGTCTTCAAGTTAGAATAGGACAAACCTGTGATTGTGCCAAGGTCACAGTATTTCATCTTAAAATAAATGTGTTTTTGTCTTGTCTTTCAGTCTGGTGCAGAGTCAAATGCTTCTGGACAACGCATCACTGACTGGGCAGCGTCAGACTTCCACTCCCTTAGCCCCGCCCTCTGAGGCTTCATCCTCTACAGCAGGCCAGCAGGTCCCCAAGGAGGTCAGAAAGAGACCAGGAGACGCTTCAGTGAGCACTGCTTCTAAAAGGAGGAGGAGCTCCAGTCTCAAGACCTGTACCCACAAGAGCCAACAGGGTCACCGCCAGGTTCACAAAAGCCGCCAAGGCTGTCAGAGCAACCAGGCTGCGCAGAGCAACCAAGATCCTCAAGCCCACCAGGGCTCACCAGTTCCCAAAAAGGTTAGAAAGAGACCCAAAGACACTTCTGTGTCTCCCAAAAGGAGAAGCAAGCAAGTTTGCTTGGCACGCCTGCAATGCCACCAGGGCCGTTGCCAGGCTTCCCAAGGCTACCAGGATTCTCAAGCTCCTCAGCCTCCTCAGGTTCCCCAGGGCCACCAGGTCCCCAACAAGGTGAGAAAGAGATCCAGAGATGCTTCAGTTAGCACTGCTCCTAAAAGAAGCAGGAGCTCCAGCCCTGAGACCAGCCTCAAGGCCTGTACCCACAAGGGCCAACAGGTTCGCAAACGCCGCCAGAGCCGTCAGGCTCCCCAGAGCAACCAGACTCTGCAGAACAACCAAGCTACTGAAGCCCACCAGGGCTCACCAGTTCCCAAGAAGGTCAGAAAGAGACCCAGAGACACTTCAGTGAGCTCTGCTCCCAAAAGAAGAAGGAGCTCCAACCCTGAAACCAGTCCCAAGATGCACCAGGGCTATCAGACTCGTCAACGCTGTCAGATTTACCAACGCCGCCAGGCTCACCAAGGTCATTAGGCTCCACAAGCTCCCTAGAGCCATCAGGTTTGCTAGGACCACCAGGTTCCCTAGGCTAACCAGTCCCTTCAAGCTCTCCAGGGCCACCAGGTCCCCAATGAGATGAGAAAGAGACCCAAAGACACTTCTGCGCTTCCCAAAAGGAGAAGCGAGCAAGCTGGCTTGGCACGCCTGCAATGCCACCAAGGTCGTTGCCAGGTTCTCTGAGGCTACCAGGATTCTCAAGCTCCTCAGCCTTCTCAGGTTCCCCAGGGCCACCAGGTCCCCAACAAAGTGAGAAAGAGATCCAGAGATGCTTCAGTTAGCACTGCTCCTAAAAGGAGCAGGAGCTCCAGCCCTGAGACCAGCCTTAAGGCCTGTACCCACAAGGACCAAACAGGTTCGCAAACACCGCCAGCGCCGTCAGGCTCCCCCCAGAGCAACCAGGCTCTGCAGAGCAACCAAGCTCCTCAAGCCCACCAGGGCTCACCAGTTCCTAAGAAGGTCAGAAAGAGACCCAGAGACACTTCAGTGAGCTCTGCTCCCAAAAGAAGCAGGAGCTCCAACCCTGACACCTTTCCCAAGATGCACCAGGGCCATCAGACTCGTCAACGCTTTCAGATTTACCAACGCCGCCAGGCTTACGAAGGTCATTAGGCTCCACAAGCTCCCCAGAGCCATCAGGTTTGCCAGGACCACCAGGTTCCCTAGGCTAACCAGTCCCTTCAAGCTCTCCAGGGCCACCAGTCCCCAATGAGATGAGAAAGAGACCCAAAGACACTTCTGTGTCTCCCAAAAGGAGAAGCAAGCAAGCTGGCTTGGCACGCCTGCAATGCCACTAGGGCCATTGCCAGGTTCCCCAAGGCTACCAGGATTCTCAAGCTCCTCAGCCTCCTCAGGTTCTCCAGGGCCACCAGGTCCCCAACGAGGTGAGAAAAAGATCCAGAGACACCCTGTGTCCCAATAGTAAAAGAAAGCTGCAAAGCTGAAAACCTGTTGGACAAGACTGGAAACCCAACGTCTTCATGGCCGTTGCCAGGTTCCCCAGGGCTTCCAGGATCCTCAAACTCCCCAGCCTCTTCAGGATCGCCAGGACCTGATTGACCGGACTTCTCTGCCCTCTTCCAAAAGGAGTAGACCAGAGTTCAAACATTGAAGCACTGGCTTCATTCTGTTATTAAAGATTATTAAACATTCATTAGCATTCTTTCCTTGTTTTATGACTTTATTTTATAAATATTTAGCCAGTATCAAAAAACACCTCGACAGTGTACATCCTTTGCCAAGAGGAAGCAGCAGCTCACATATACACACTCTGACACACAAATGCACACACACACACACACACACACACACAGACACACACACTCTGACACACAAATGCACACACACACACACACAGACACACACACTCTGACACACACAAATGCACACACACACACAGACACACACACTCTGACACACAAATGCACACACACAGACACACTCTCACACACTCTATGCTAATGCAGCTGTAACCCTTTTGCAGGATGGCGTCAGTCAGACCTCCTCGTCGTCATCACCTCACATTTCACATTCTCTTTACATATTAAAGCTAAAGGACATTTTCAGACTGACCTCAACCTCAGCAGGTCAAAGCTTGTTACAATTACTAAAAGCTGCACAATGGCATTTTCCTATTGGCTCTCCACAGCCTGCTTGTTTCTTGGTGACACTATTGATTTGTCTGAACTATTCCACAGTATGGCATTAAGCATCTATCATGGAAATATTTGATTACCAGTATTATTTTTTTAAAAAAACAACAACAAAAACAGAGCAGGGTCTCATTTACTTCACTAGATCTAACCTGTAACTTCACCTACCTGATTCTATGTAGACAGACATTTCATACAAATAAAACAAGTTATCTTTAAAATAACTGTAACATTAGAATTTTACATTTCATAAACATGACTTATCGGTGTCTATTCAGAGTCAATTCTGGAGGATTTGTCCATATATTGAGAGTGAGGACAACTAGTGTGTCCTCTACCTGCAGGTTAAGGCAACACAAGTTCATTTGGGATTGTTCTGTTTTAAAACTGTATAGTGCAGGGCTACACACAGCTCTTTAACATGTTTGACGTGTGTCACTGTGAAACATTCTGCAGAAATCTCTCATTAAACACTAGGAGGGAGGGGACAGGAGACATCTGACACAGGCTTTTTAGGCTCCTACAGCGATTTGTCCAGTTGACAGATTTAAACTTCTTCTTTTGCTTTGGATCAGACCTGGACGATTGAAGGACGACACAGACATAAGAAGGAAGAGAAGTTTAGGTCTGTTATTATACTATAGATTTGGCTACAACACCTGTCCTTAATGGAGTGCTATGTAACTTTTCCTTGTTGGGAATCCACTTGCTTATCTCCTTAAAAGGTCCTACATCACGTAAAATTGACTCTCAAAAAAATGGCTCGACAGCGCCACCTGCAAAAGTCAAAATACATTGAGTCAACGGGAGGCGCCCTGACGTCAACTTTGTCGTAGAGCCACGAAATTCAGTACACATGTTCATCAAGTGATGCCAAAGAAAAAATATTGTAATGGCCACGCCCCCTAAGAAACCGGAAGTCGGCCATCTTGGATTGAAAATTCCGAAATGCTGAGTCAGCGTTTTCATTGACGTCACATGTTCATCAGCTCCTCTGAAGGCGCTTCACCGACATGACTGAAACTGTACATTATCTACACAAGTGGGGCATCAAAAGTTATCCAATTTACATTGATACATATCACGGTTTCCGTATAGCGAAGCCGCAAACTTCCATTGGAATTTTTGCAATTTTCATATTTCAAAATTTGCTCCCATTTGCGCATACAAAGTCCGATTTGACTCAAATTCGAATCAGTTGTAAAACTTTTGGGCCTAAACCTACTCATTGTGAAAGAAAACAATTTGGTGCAATAGCGCCCCCTACAGAATTAAAAATATATTTGTGCAACTTATGTTACGTATATGTTTTTTTCTTCATTATTATTGTAGTGTCATCGATATAACACCGAGATAAACCATTGAAGAAGAACCAGGACCACGATGGACGTTTAGTTGCATTTATTTTCTTCCTCAGATGGTGAAAACTGTAACAGTATAACAACATGCTCTTAAAAATGGAGCTGAATGTGACACAAAAATAAAGTGCATTCATCTTTTATAAAACTGCACATTTTCGCTACATAATATAAAAATATTGACATCTGAACATTTATTAACATATATATAAACTTACGGCATTGCCATGTATGTGCTTCAAAGTGGATGGCGACAGATGGTGACAGGTACCATGGCGGATCTCGCATGTGTCTCGTTTACAACGGAAAGCGGAAACCGGAAGTAGTGCGGTAAAACCGGAAGTAGTGTTATTCCGCAATATTTTTAAATCTAAACATCAATTATTAATGAAATACTTATACAGAACATTTTTAAATTATCATAGAACTCTTTTAGCTTTTTAATACATTTTAAACATATGAACTTATTTATTACAGAACTAATTGCCTTAAAGGCAACACAATTATGCTTATTTTTAGCTGGTGCAACTGATACTCCAGAACGACATATAGTCTGGAAAATACAGTATAATATGGTTAAAAGCTCTGAAATGTCAATTTTGGTGAGTAGGTCTGCTTTAAATGAAAAAAAGTTGCATTACTGCATTCGTCCATCACCCTTGGGGGGCAGCACTGTTCCTTCTCCCGGTGTCAGAGTGAAGAGTCCAGTCCCTGCCTGTGTCTCAGAGGTGTCTACGTAACAGCCTGCTCCTCTGCATTCTTCATGAGCTCATCCTCTACTGCACTGCTCACCTGTACAACATTCTGTGTCTGCCACAACAGGCTGCTGCTGCTGCTGCTGCTGCTCCTGCTGCTGCTGCTGCTGCTGCTGCTGCTGCTGCTGCTGCTGCTGCTGCTGCTGCTGCTGCTGCTGCTGCTGCTGCTGCTGCTGCTGCTCCTGCTGCTGCTGCTGCTGCTGCTGCTGCTGCTCCTGCTGCGGGTGTGCGTGCCCTCTCCCTCACCCCCTAATCAGGCCTGTGACACGGGCCGACCTGGTACGATCAGCTCTGGAGCCTCCGTGGGGCTGCCCCCCGCGGAGGTCGGCCATGTTGTGTGGCGGTCTCTCTCCCATAAGGCTTCGTGTGCGCCCCCTGCAGCTCACTGTGTTAACCCCTGCACCGGCCTGCTCCTGGTCTGTGAGAAGCTCAAAGTGGTAATGGTCCAAAGGTTCTCTGCAGGTCTGTCTGGGCTTTTTTTTTTTTTTTTCTGGCTCCAGAATTGGACAAAGTTTGTAAGAAGATGCACAACACTTATTATACAAAACGGACTCTTTTCACCATGTTTCATTCACACATGTTTGCGTAATCCTTTATTATTAGTCTATCGACATCCCCAAAGCTTAAAATGCTCTGTTCCACCTTGTGATGTCATGAAGTGGTAGTTTTCAAGCTGGAAACTGGCAATTCCAGGGCTGAAATTATCCAAATGATAGTAGTGAAGGTGTATGGAGTTTTAAAACACAATGGAGCACTTGGAATTGTGTGTTAAACATGTGAATGAAACAAAACACAACTCCAGGTCTGTTTGTGATGAAGAAACATTATAACATAGATCAGAAAATAGTGTGATATGTGCCCTTTAAGAATAAGATTTTGTTCAAACTTCTCATTCGAAACGTGTCCAGAAGAATCGGCAAAAAGACCGTAATGAATGAACTGACACGCTAATGCAAGAATCTCATTTCAGAGCATGTTTGTACAGATTTAAACGGCAGGGTTAGCAGTTTTTTTATGCAGAATAAGACATAAGACAAGGAGATTTTGTTGTTTGCATTTGCATCTATTCAAACAGCAATTTTGATCCAATTTCGATTGATCTTGCAGAACACTGCCTTGGATTTATAAGGCCACTTTCACGAATGTGCTGTATTTGTCGTTCATTCGTTCCATCTCCACACTCAGAGGTGATGGGTTCAATTGCCACAGTTTACTGAAGGTATATTGCGCTTTAGGGGTGTCACGATATCACATTTTTGAGTTTATTGTGAGGAAAAGTACTGTGATTTTACGATTATTCATGATTACTGACAAAAAAAAAGAAAAAAATCTACCATTCAGATTTTTTTTTTTTTTTTTTTTGTAATACCACATAAGCGATATTTTTCATGTCAGTCATGCAATGTTGTAATTTGCACATTTTAAATCACAATACTCATCTAAAATGAATAAAAGAAACATATCCGCTGACTTCCTCGTTAAAAAACTGCATTGCCCAGTGGGAGGATGCAGATTTTTTTTTTTATTTTGTATTAAATATCAATTGTTTTCATTTTTATTACGAATATAAAACTGGAGAATGAAGTAAGTACAGGGCAGTGGGCGGGGATCAGTGGAGGTGAAAACGGGAGTTAATCGGCAAAATGGCGTCTTGAAAATAAGCGATTAAAGATTGTTCAAACATCCATGAATCACTCCAAATACAACTTCAGGTGAGTAAATGGTAAAGGGAAAAAAAACTACTGTATTTTCCGGACTACAAGGGGTGCAACTTATATGTGAAATTATTAAAATATATCATTTCATCTGTGTTCGTTTCATCTGCACGAGGGCATTCTAGGCTTTTGTACCAGTATTTACAACTCCTGTACCATTGAAAATTTTAAATCTCAACATTAAGGTAATTTAAAAGACACCTTAAAAAAGACTGGACAAAATGCCCCTAAAATAAAAACGTGTTCTGCTGAGTCTGATGACAGCCACACAGAAGAGGAAGAGGTGCCTCATCTTCCTCTGGAGCAGGTGGAATTGTTCAAAAGCGACACTGAGGACGAAGAATTCAACGGATTTAGTGATTTGGAGTGAGATCTAGAGTAAACTTGTCAGCTTGCTTTTTATGCTATAGTTTTTCTGATTATATGAGTGCATGGGCGTAAGCTACAAAACTGAACTCCAACTTGGCTGAATTCACATCATGTTAAACTTTCTTTGGATCATGTCATTCGCATAGTGTTCTTCCTGTAGGTGGCGCTGTGCTCTGGTACCAGCTTTTTCATAACAGCAGAAACATCTACATTTTGGTTACTCTGTGAATGTTTGTATTGTAAACCAGCACTATTTTAGTCGCAATAACTTAAGCTACTTTTTCACTATTACTACTTTAGCTACTCACTTTTTTTTTTTTCTTCTTAGTAATAATCCTGGTAATTTTTGGCTAAAAAGGAGACATCACACACAAATCTGAAACTCACAAGTCATATATTGACCAAGTTTAAGCACAAGATGAACCAGCACTGAAAATGTTGTATCGTGCAATATATTTAAAAAGGGGATTGTCTTTCAGCTTTAGTACATCTACAGAGGGGGGGGGGGTCCTGTATCTACTGGACTGAGACCTGAGACGATTCCCCATCCTGAGTCTCTATCCAGCTCCACTTAGTTTTATCATATCATCCATCAGTAAATATCTTCACATATGAACATTAAAATATGGGCCTATGACATCATCATTCGGAACTCTCAGTTTAAATGATGTCATCGATGACATCACGCGGTTGCCGTGGCGTTGATGACACGTACAGTCCTGTCCTGAAATGCTCCTAATGTCACAGTGTGTCAAGAGTTTGTCACTTTGCCTTTGTCCTCTGAACAGTCAACACGCATTTACACAGCTCTGCATTTGGATACCTGCACCTGTACTCCTGCCCTATTCTAACGACCACTACTTGTACTTGTACACAGCTCTAGTTCTTTAGACTATCTGTGCCTGCACTTGTTCTGCTCTTTGAAGCACTTGTTATTGTATTTGTGGAGACTCTGATCCCTTCACACATAATGAACCCTGGAGATCTGATCCGGTCGTCCACCACCGTGTACCAGCTGCAGTGCCTGCTGGGCTCGGGCGCGTACGGCGACGTCTCTCTCTGCCGCAACCTTAGCACCAATCAGACGGTGGCGCTCTCAGGTGATGAAAGGCCCATGTGCCGTGACAGACGGCCTTCGAGAGGTTAGTTAGAACAGGTTACTTCTCACATATTTGAGTAATAGGAGTAAAATACCCCCTCTTTAAGTGAAACATGTGAATGACTGATATTTTGTCCCCACAGACGAGGATCCTGCAGACCCTAGCTGAACAAGGCTCACGATATTTCCCCTTTGTGAGCTGGCTCGGCTCCTTTCAATGGTCGGCATATTACTGTCATGAATTTGAGAGTCTGGACATCAGCCTCGAAGATTTTCTCAAAAATAATCCCTATAAGAGTCTGAGGCTGAATGAGATCCGACCAATCGTCCTCCAGGTACTGACACATGGTTCTGCACCACAGTTTGAGAAGACTTTACAATACTCTAAACTGTAGTACTAACTCTGACCACTGTACTGAGACTTTACTCTTAACTGTAGTACTAACTCTGACCACTGTACTGAGACTTTACTCTTAACTGTAGTACTATGGCCACTGTACTGAAACTTTACTCTTAACTGTAGTACAAACTCTGACCATTGTACTGAGACTTTAAACTGTAGTACTAACTCTGACCACTGTACTGAGACTTTAAACTGTAGTACTAACTCTGACCACTGTACTGAGACTTTAAACTGTAGTACTAACTCTGACCACTGTACTGAAACCTTAAACTGTAGTACTAATTCTGACCACTGTACTGAAACTTTACTCTAAACTGTAGTACTAACTCTGACCACTGTACTGAAACCTTAAACTGTAGTACTAACTGTGACCACTGCACACACACACGGTCCTGCACCACTGTTTGAGAAGTGATTATAATTTAAATATATCATAAATGATGTGGTGATATTGTCCTAACGTGTGGCCTATTTGCAGATGGCAGCAGCTCTCTGGTTCCTAAAACAAGTAGGAATCATGCACACCGACCTAAAACCAGACAACGTCATGATGGTAGATCACGTGAATCAGCCGCTGAGGATCAGAATCATAGACTTTGGCTTAGCGTGTTCAGTGAGAGACGCCAGGCAGGAAGAGAAGAGGCAGCCACTCGGGTACAGGTACGTGAATACACAGGGAAAGTACTGTAGAGTATATTACATGTTCAGTGTAGTATAGTGACCGCACACAGGGGCAGTCCTATAATGTAGTGCTGATTTCTGTATGTTGTAACTATAATGACTGGGTTTAAAGCTTTTAGTCTATGGTTTGAAATAATTTATCACTGTGGGTGGGTTATTTTTCATTTATAGAATATTTTTAAAATACACTGCATGCTTGTCCATCAGTCACAATGTTCAAACCTTAGTGAAAAATAGGGTCCGTAGAGGTAGGACTGACTGTAAAATGTGTGTGTTTGCAGAGCTCCAGAGTGCCTGCTCCGGGCCCCCGTCACTGAGGCCATAGACATGTGGTCCATGGGCTCCATCACTGCTAAGATGTTCCTGGGCACTTTTCTGTTTCTGGCCGGAGATGAAGAGAACATGTTTAAGGTGATTGTGGAGACTGTGGGGGCACCCTCCCAAGTCCTGTCTGGACCAGGGCCTCCACACCACAGCGTACTACAGCAGGTCACACCCCCACAGCCGAGTGGAAATATAAAGTATGTACAGGTCCTTTTGTTCACAACTATCCATGTATCATTATTCTATGTACATAGAAATGTATATTTATGTGATATATTTGTGATTGTGACGCTTGTGCTCTTGTTTCAGTTCAGCCCTTTGCATCCCACTCGTCAGATCACACAGCTGGACCACATTTATAAGGTAAGAGCAGATTTTCAGGTCACGGTTTTGTGTTTAAAAAACCCTAAACATTTGAGGCAGTTTATATCAAAAAGAGGTGTCAACCTCCAACTGGGCAAGGCACATCCACTATTTTCAATCACAGCTCTATTGCTGATAAATTCACCTCATATGGTTGAGGCAGTTGATTTCAGACTTGTGATTGTAACATTGTAAAGTTATGCCACAGTTGTAGATGTGACCCTGTGTGTTTGTGTTTCAGAGAGACCCCCATGGCCCGCAGGCCTCTAACTTTACAGAGGAGAACGACCGGGTCGCCTTTGTGCAACTGCTCAAACGAATGCTGGACCCCAACCCAGAGACCAGGATCAGCCCCCTGGAGGTGCTCGAACACCCTTTTATCACCCTGTCCCACCTCGAGGGGGATGAGACTGACTAGTGAGTACCCTTCTGTCCCCTCACACAAGGTTTTACATGTCACTATATGTCGAAGTATGAGCAGAAGAATTTTAGAAGTTTGGAGGTGGTGGTGCAGTAGGCTTAGTGGGCACCAACCAGGAAAATATCTGGTTTAAACCTCATACTGCACATAAAGAGGACCTTCAAAGTAACAATCCTAAGAAGCTATTGTGTAGCAGGTTAAGTATTTGTATATGAGCCCATACATAACTGGTTCAATACTATGATAGTGCTCCTCCAGTCTTCAAGTTAGAATAGGACAAGCCTGTGATTGTGCCAAGGTCACAGTATTTCATCTTAAAATAACTGTGTTTTTGTCTTGTCTTTCAGTGTGGTGCAGAGTCAAATGCTTCTGGACAACGCATCACTGACTGGGCAGCGTCAGACTTCCACTCCCTTAGCCCCGCCCTCTGAGGCTTCATCCTCTACAGCAGGCCAGCAGGTCCCCAAGGAGGTCAGAAAGAGACCAGGAGACGCTTCAGTGAGCACTGCTTCTAAAATGAGGAGGAGCTCCAGTCTCAAGACCTGTACCCACAAGAGCCAACAGGGTCACCGCCAGGTTCACAAACGCCGCCAGGGCTGTCAGAGCAACCAGGCTGCGCAGAGCAACCAAGATCCTCAAGCCCACCAGGGCTCACCAGTTCCCAAAAAGGCTAGAAAGAGACCCAAAGACACTTCTGTGTCTCCCAAAAGGAGAAGCAAGCAAGTTTGCTTGGCACGCCTGCAATGCCACCAGGGCCGTTGCCAGGCTTCCCAAGGCTACCAGGATTCTCAAGCTCCTCAGCCTCCTCAGGTTCCCCAGGGCCACCAGGTCCCCAACAAGGTGAGAAAGAGATCCAGAGATGCTTCAGTTAGCACTGCTCCTAAAAGGAGCAGGAGCTCCAGCCCTGAGACCAGCCTCAAGGCCTGTACCCACAAGGGCCAACAGGTTTGCAAACGCCGCCAGAGCCGTCAGGCTCCCCAGAGCAACCAGACTCTGCAGAACAACCAAGCTCCTGAAGCCCACCAGGGCTCACCAGTTCCCAAAGGTCAGAAAGAGACCCAGAGACACTTCAGTGAGCTCTGCTCCCAAAAGAAGAAGGAGCTCCAATCCTGAAACCAGTCCCAAGATGCACCAGGGCTATCAGACTCGTCAACGCTGTCAGATTTACCAACGCCGCCAGGCTCACCAAGGTCATTAGGCTCCACAAGCTCCCTAGAGCCATCAGGTTTGCTAGGACCACCAGGTTCCCTAGGCTAACCAGTCCTTTCAAGCTCTCCAGGGCCACCAGGTCCCCAATGAGATGAGAAAGAGACCCAAAGACACTTCTGCGCCTCCCAAAAGGAGAAGCGAGCAAGCTGGCTTGGCACGCCTGCAATGCCACCAAGGTCGTTGCCAGGTTCTCCGAGGCTACCAGGATTCTCAAGCTCCTCAGCCTTCTCAGGTTCCCCAGGGCCACCAGGTCCCCAACAAAGTGAGAAAGAGATCCAGAGATGCTTCAGTTAGCACTGCTCCTAAAAGGAGCAGGAGCTCCAGCCCTGAGACCAGCCTTAAGGCCTGTACCCACAAGGACCAAACAGGTTCGCAAACACCGCCAGCGCCGTCAGGCTCCCCAGAGCAACCAGGCTCTGCAGAGCAACCAAGCTCCTCAAGCCCACCAGGGCTCACCAGTTCCTAAGAAGGTCAGAAAGAGACCCAGAGACACTTCAGTGAGCTCTGCTCCCAAAAGAAGCAGGAGCTCCAACCCTGACACCTTTCCCAAGATGCACCAGGGCCATCAGACTCGTCAACGCTTTCAGATTTACCAACGCCGCCAGGCTCACGAAGGTCATTAGGCTCCACAAGCTCCCCAGAGCCATCAGGTTTGCCAGGACCACCAGGTTCCCTAGGCTAACCAGTCCCTTCAAGCTCTCCAGGGCCACCAGGTCCCCAATGAGATGAGAAAGAGACCCAAAGACACTTCTGTGTCTCCCAAAAGGAGAAGCAAGCAAGCTGGCTTGGCACGCCTGCAATGCCACTAGGGCCATTGCCAGGTTCCCCAAGGCTACCAGGATTCTCAAGCTCCTCAGCCTCCTCAGGTTCTCCAGGGCCACCAGGTCCCCAACGAGGTGAGAAAAAGATCCAGAGACACCCTGTGTCCCAATAGTAAAAGAAAGCTGCAAAGCTGAAAACCTGTTGGACAAGACTGGAAACCCAACGTCTTCAAGGCCGTTGCCAGGTTCCCCAGGGCTTCCAGGATCCTCAAACTCCCCAGCCTCTTCAGGATCGCCAGGACCTGATTGACCGGACTTCTCTGCCCTCTTCCAAAAGGAGTAGACCAGAGTTCAAACATTGAAGCACTGGCTTCATTCTGTTATTAAAGATTATTAAACATTCATTAGCATTCTTTCCTTGTTTTATGACTTTATTTTATAGATATTTAGCCAGTATCAAAAAACACCTCGACAGTGTACATCCTTTGCCAAGAAGAAGCAGCAGCTCACATACACACACTCTGACACACAAATGCACACACACAGACACACACACTCTGACACACAAATGCACACACACAGACACACTCTCACACACTCTATGCTAATGCGGCTGTAACCCTTTTGCAGGATGGCGTCAGTCAGACCTCCTCGTCGTCATCACCTCACATTTCACATTCTCTTTACATATTAAAGCTAAAGGACATTTTCAGACTGACCTCAACCTCAGCAGGTCAAAGCTTGTTACAATTACTAAAAGATGCACAATGGCATTTTCCTATTGGCTCTCCACAGCCTGCTTGTTTCTTGGTGACACTATTGATTTGTCTGAACTATTCCACAGTATGGCATTAAGCATCTATCATGGAAATATTTGATTACCTGTATTATTTAAAAAAAAAACAACAAAAAAAACAGAGCAGGGTCTCATTTACTTCACTAGATCTAACCTGTAACTTCACCTACTTGATTCTATGTAGACAGACATTTCATACAAATAAAACAAGTTAGCTTTAAAATAACCTATATGACCTATCGGTGTCTATTCAGAGTCAATTCTGGAGGATTTGTCCATATATTGAGAGTGAGGACAACTTGTGTGTCCTCTACCTGCAGGTTAAGGCAACACAAGTTCAGTTGGGGTTGTTCTGTTTTAAAACTGTATAGTGCAGGCTACACACAGCTCTTTAACATGTTTGACGTGTGTCACTGTGCCCTGCATTTGCTCTGTGAGGGAAACAGTTACATGTGCCTCTGTTTCTTTCGAGCTGACCATGACACTTCTGTCTGTGTCCCTCACATCAGTGTGTCCATGACCCAGTGAAACATTCTGCAGAAATCTCTCATTAAACACTAGGAGGGAGGGGACAGGAGACATCTGACACAGGCTTTTTAGGCTCCTACAGCGATTTGTCCAGTTGACAGATTTAAACTTCTTCTTTTGCTTTGGATCAGACCTGGACGATTGAAGGACGACACAGACATAAGAAGGAAGAGAAGTTTAGGTCTATGTTATTATACTATAGATTTGTGTAGCATATGTATTGGGCAAAATGGTGAAGTACCCCAGGGTGAACAATATGCAATGTAATGAATGGGCTAGTAATCAGAAGGTAAGGAACGGCTCTAGGAGTGAGGAGGCAGAGACTGAGAATTTGTTATGATGGTACCTTGTATTAATATAGTGAGGAAAGACAAAACAAAATACATAAGACATTTACCCAACTGAATGGCCATTCGCAATAGAAATCCCAATATTTACAATGCTTCAATAATCAAGTTTCCTCTCGTTCAGAGACTGATGTATTTACAATGCTTCAATAATCAAGAATGTCCATAAGTGATCCGGAATACACAGATCAAAAGGAATGCTCACACACAGTCCACTGTGAGGGCAACAGTTCATACGACCCAGCAATAGGTTTGGGGGTTCAGAGGTAGTGTCCAAGTGAAGGAGTGAGTGAGTAGCTGGAGCAGTGGGTCGATGACTGAAGTGTGTGAGTGAGTGCGAGAGTCTAGTAGGCTACAGGAGCCTCCTACCAGCCCAGACTGAGCAGAGGATTGGAAGAGGTTCCTTTCAGGAGTCTCAGTTCGGTGGACTCAGGTTCGATACTTTGGGTCTAGCTCGCCATCAAGATTGGCCTATATAAAAACAGGACCAATGTAAATCAAATAAATCTGTGTACACAATTCTAAATATCAAAACCATATAATACAGGTTGTACTATAAGTAGATAAATAGTTTTCACATGTAAAGTTCAAATATTGTACAATATAAATTCAAATGTTTCAATTAATTAATAAATAGTCACAGTCATAATTTAGTTAATTAAATAACTTCTAATCACATAAAGTGCATAATTGTAGCAGCATAGTTGTGTGCTTTCGTCTCAGTAAAGCTTTAAAGTGCTTTTAAAGTGCAAAATGCATCCCAATTGGACCAAGTAGGCACAGTAAAAGGCTAAAAAACGCCATAAAGGTGCATACAATAACACTTGGAATCATTAGGCAGTATAAATAGACATATCAGAATAAATATCTTTCATTTGAATAAGCAATTGCAAAGAAAAGTGCAGAAATTTGGCAAAAGATCGCTAAATGCTAACCAACCCCATATAATCCTATGGAGCGGCTAATGCTAAGCTAACAACAATTAGGAACAAGACTCACCAATTCCGCTTGAATCGATTAAACGCACAGCTTGTATGTGGCGGTTTCGGACCGGTAGTCGGCTCCTAAGAGTTAGCAAAGTACATAATAAATCTCTTAGCATAACACGACCATTTTAACCAATAAAACTGAGCAAACATACCTCGTAGCAAACAGATCTGGCTCTCCTCTCGCGTGTTACCGGTGGCTTCCGGGTAGCGTGTTATAAAGCCCGCTAATTGGTTGGTCGCGATCACGTGACCAAAGGCACGCACGGCACGTACAGGTAGAGAGTATGAGGCGAGGCAAGATAATTAAATGCAGTTTTCTGCACCCGCGTTACACCTGGCTACAACACCTGTCCTTAATGGAGTGCTATGTAACTTTTCCTTGTTGGGAATCCACTTGCTTCTCTCCTTAAAAGGTCCTACATCACGTAAAATTGACTCTTAAAAAAATGGCGCCACCTGCAAAAGTCAAAATACATTGAGTCAATGGGAGGCGCCCTGACGTCAACTTTGTCGTAGAGCCACGAAATTTGGTACACATGTTCATTAAGTGATGCCAAAGTAAAAATATTATAATGGCCACGCCCCCTGAGAAACCGGAAGTCGGCCATCTTGGATTGAAAATTCCGAAATGCCGAGTCAGCGTTTTCATTGACGTCACATTTTCATCAACTTTTCTGAAGGCGCTTTACCGACATAACTGAAACTGTACATTATCTACACAAGTGGGGCATCAAAAGTTATCCAATTTACATTGATACATATCACGGTTTCCGTATAGCGAAGCCGCAAACTTCCATTGGAATTTTTGCAATTTTCATATTTCAAAATTTGCTCCCATTTGCGCATACAAAGTCCGATTTGACTCAAATTCGAATCAGTTGTAAAACTTTCGGGCCTAAACCTACTCATTGTGAAAGAAAACAATTTGGTGCAATAGCGCCCCCTACAGAATAAAAAAATATATTTCTGCAACTTATGTTACGTATATGTTTTTTTCTTCATTATTATGCTTATTTTTAGCTGGTGCAACTTATACTCCAGAACGACGTATAGTATGGAAAATACAGTATAATATGGTCAAAGGCTCTGAAAAGTCGATTTTGGTGAGTAGGTCTGGTTTAAATGAAAAAAAGTTGCATTACTGCATTCGTCCATCACCCTTGGGGGGCAGCACTGTTCCTTCTCCCGGTGTCAGAGTGAAGAGTCCAGTCGCTGCCTGTGTCTCAGAGGTGTCTACGTAACAGCCTGCTCCTCTGCATTCTTCATGAGCTCATCCTCTACTGCACTGCTCACCTGTACAACATTCTGTGTCTGCCACAACAGGCTGCTGCTGCTGCTGCTGCTGCTGCTGCTCCTGCTGCTGCTGCTGCTGCTGCTGCTGCTGCTGCTGCTGCTGCTGCTGCTGCATTTCTCCATTTTCATGTTATTGTGTTAACTACATACATAACTCTATATAGTATGTTTAACATAACATGGCAGACATGTTATAACTGTCCACACAAGACTAAACTGGCCTTTTGCTGAAACATCTCTGAAGACAAAATATATGACACAAGATATATGGAATTACAGAACTGAATATTTTCTCCATAACTCATTCAAATCCTCAAAGCCTCCACCCTTTGCTTTGTGTTACAGCTCTGCAAACCCATGGCCTTCTCTCAAATAGCTTCATGATGAAGTCTCCTGAAATGGTTTTCACTTCAAGATGTGCTTTGTCAGAGTCAAGAAATGCCAAGAGTGCAAACCAGTGATCAGAGCAAATTTTTAGTTATTTAGAGCTTTTTTTTTGTTTGTTTGCTACATTCCATATGTGTCATTGATAGTTTTAACACCTTCACTGAGAATCTACAATGTAAATGAACATGGAAAGAAATATAAAAGTCTGCCCAATCTTTTGACTGGTTGTGTATGTCACATAAAATAATTAAATCTATGGAGTGAGAAGGCCACACTACCAAACCATGGCACATATGTCTTGCCCAAGTGCACAATGACATTTTGCTGTCAGTCCAACTAAGATAAGATGATCTAAGCCAGGGGTGTCCAAGCTTCTTTCAGCTGAGGGCTGATCGAGGGCCATAGACTGGTCGCCAATACAGTGAATACTTCAAATCTGTGTGTTTATTACAAGTTAGACTGAACCACTCGACCTTTATTCATGCTACATCCTCAGTGGGACACATTCAATATCTGATATGGGCTTGTTAAAGTAGATTTTCAGAAATGTACAGTAAAAAACAAAGTACTGTTTGAAGTAATATGGGTCAATTCACCTGGAAGCTTGAGGGCCACGAAAAATTGGTCTGACTACCTGCTTGTCTCTATGGAGATGTTGCTACACCAGATTGGATTGGGAATATCATAGTGCCACAGTGAGATAGTAGTGGCTCCGGTAAAAGAAAAATTCAATTCTGTCGACTGAACAAAACACGGCCTTATATGTGCCTGAAGAGAGGAGCTACACTTTCTGTTTGTTAGCTAAGTCTATTGAAATACATTAAGTGTGGTCAATGGTCATATTTTTATTTTATTTAGCTATTTTCCACCTTCGCAGCACTCAAGAGCTTTACATCCAGGAACCACTCACCCATTCATACACCAGCGTACACAGAGACACTGAGGGTGAGGTGGGTTAAGGACACGACAACAGCATTCATCTGTGAGAGCTGGAATCGCACCGCCAACTCACGGGTCAGTGGATCTGTCCGCTCAACTAGTGACGTTTCGAACCACCACCCTTCAGATCAGTCGTGTGAACTGCGCCCGAGACACATGTTGGCCCCTAATGGCAGCGCTCACATCTATTAGCAAACTGGCTAACAGATGTGATGTTTTCATTGTTTAGATTTAGGTCTGAGGATGGAGTTATAAATAGGAGATAAATGATGTCTACGCTGCGCATTACTGTTCAAAGAAGGATTGTCTTTCCTTACAAAAATTGCCTCTGTAACTCCCCTCTCATTTCATTTCTTTGGTTAAGATCTGTACTTCACTCTCTTCAAAGGAGCGGTTAGTGGCTGGCTGTGTATATTGTGGCTCTAGGTAGTGTATTCTAGTGCATACCATCGTTGTGTCCTTAGGCAAGACACTTCACTCGACTCATATGAATGTGGCGTGATTGTGCAGTTTGTAAGAAATCATGACTGAAGCTGCAAAAGGCTGCACTAGCACTGAGTCCTGATCATCTGCAGGTGCTGGGGTTTAGGCAGTGACCGTTCAGATCAGAGAGAAGCATTTTAGGTTTAAACCAACAGGATTTCAGCTTTGAAACTGGCAACCTAAATGAGAGACTCGCGTGAGGCTCATTCTGCGTTCTGATTGGATAATCATCTTGAGAACAAAACCAAACCAACCAAATTATAACATAAACAGCTTGACCATCATGTCCAAAGTTTTTGTAATTAAAAATAAATCTGCATTACAGTTGTTCCCAGTTAAAGCTATATTTAGATGTAAAAATCTAAATGATACATATGGTTTTAAAATTATTTAGAGCCATAAAAAAAAATAAAAAAAAAAAACAAGTAATTGAAGAAATGCAAACGTCACACCAGCAAAAAAAAAAAAGCATGATAATGAAGAAAAAAAACATGAAAAAAATAAAAAATATATCACTTTTATGGTGTTATAAATGACAGGGAAATAAATAAGGGGAAATTAAATAAGAAATGTATAAAAGAAAACGAGTCAAGTACATTTTCTTACAGGTATTACAAACACATCAGCGCCATCTGAACAAGTGAACTGTAACAATCAACCGTTAGATATTTATTCAGCTACATGAAGCACAGACAGAACTGAATAAGTGTCTGGTGTGTTTATGTAAGATATTAACAGTTAATCATATAACTAAAAAATAAAAAAAACCCTCTGGATCTCACTCCACATCACTAAATCTGCTGAATTCTTCATCCTCGGTGTCGCTTTTGAACAACTTCGCCTTCTCCGGAAGTAGACGGCTGTCATACTGGTACAAAAACCTAGAGTTCCCTCACGCAGATGAAATGAAATTATGTATTTTAATAATTTCAAGTATAAGTCGCACCCCTGGACAAACTATGAAAAAGTGTGTCTTATAGTCTGGAAAATATGGTCGTTTATTAGCACACTGTGGAACATTATGAGAAAGAACATCCAAAACATCTCCATGGAGGCGAGCAGGTGGCGGACCTTTGACCAGAAAAGTTCCACACTGCACCTTCAATAAAGCAGTATACACATTCAGTATTTAGAGACAACTTTTCTGTATACTCCAGTCTTTTCTCTCCTGTATTGTCAGGTGCGGCGCGTTCACTGTCTCCTCCATCCAAGCGTAAATCATGGCGCTCTGTTATGTGCGGTGCGTGTACAGTGGATGTGTCGTCTCCCCGCTCGGTCCGCTCCCTGCCTCTAATTGGACCTGTCAGCCCGGCTCCCGTCCAAGTCTCCAAACCTAACACTATACGCCAACAAACCAACACTATATAAAAAAAAAAAAAAAACACAAGTAAATGTCCCAGACGAGAGCGGATATTTGGGGCGATAACGTTGAGTGAGTTATTTAGCTGAGATTGAAAACAGCACGAGTCCAGACATTTCATTTGAAGAGTTTTGAGGTTTTTAATACCCAACAGTGACCACAGCAGGTTTGTGTATATACAGAGAAAGCGGAGTAATAGTTTAGATTCAAAGAAAATAGGAAAAGAAAAAGAAAATAAGAGAGATTCAGCTAGAAATATTCAAACTCACTTTTTGTTGTGTGTGCTTTGGTTTAAAAGAAAGCGCTAAGAACAAACTGAGGTCCCCGAGGGCTCCTGACGTCGCCGTAAATGTCAGCACAACAAAAGGCCGTGGCCCATTTGTACCATTTATACCAAAATGACGACGAGACGGTGCCGAATCCTACACGTATCACAGATTAACCTTTTAAGGACTGAGCACATTATAAACCACATGTAAAACTCAGGCCCGGGGGCCATTTCTGGTCCGTGGTGTAATTGTATTTGGCCCGTGAGATCATGTCAAATGTGCAAAAATATTTACTTGAAAGGCTACAGAGAAAGACATAATTCATTGTATTTATTTAAATAAGAAATGAACACTACTGATGTGTCTTTTATTTCATATTGAATTTCTCATTGTAGTTTGTAATATCAAGTTTAAGTTGTTCTAGATTTTGTGTTTAAGCAAAATGAAAGTTCACGTGAAAAGGTTAAACATTACATATCAGGTGCTGTCAATTTTTCAATAAATATTGAGTTTGGCCCATGAATTTGTCTCAGTTTTTAATTTTGGCCCAGTGTGAATTTGAGTTTGACGCCCCTGTAATATAGACCATTACAGCTTTTTTTTTTCTTTTTAGCCATAAAAGTCATGTTGAAGGAAGTATGAGCATGTACTTTTACCTTTTCTCACACAACTATCCCTATTTTACACATCCATCCTTATTTTTCCTTTGATGCATCAAATAAGCAACTGGGAGAATCCTGGCGGCACCTTCACTCTGATTGGTCGTCTTCAAGGGACGACGTGAGCACATTACTGTAATAACAGTGACATATTTAAAGAGCCCCATGCCTCTGCTTTGAGACGACGTTTGAATTTACATGATGCCACAGTAGGAGTTATGGTAATGGAAAGTCCACAATCACGAGTCCATCGGCGACGATAACATCCGCTGCAAAAGAGTTAAGAAAATAAAAATGAAGATTGAAGTAAGTACGTCACAGTGGGCGTATGTAGGTGGCAGTGAAAACGGGGATTGATCGGTGATATGGCGTCTGAAAATATGCGTTTAAAGATTTCGCGAACATTCACGAATCGCTCCAAATGCAACATTGAGAGGTAAACGAGAAAGAAAAACAACTATGACGGCAAGGCAAGGTCATTGGTGCGGAAAGTAATTCAAAGAGCTTTACAGGATAAGAAAGACCTTAAAGTCACAATACAGTAAATCAAAACATAAATAATCATCATAAAATTAACATTAAAAGAGAAGAGTGCAGAATAAACCCCTTTCAGTCAGATGCACAGTTAAACAGAACAGTTTTGAGTCTGGATTTAAACATTGTTAAAGTCGAGGTCTGTCTCACATCTTCAGGAACTGTTCAAGGTTTTAGCTGCATAAAACTGAAATACTGATTCTCCATGTTTAGTCCTGGTTCAGTCCTAGTTTAGTCCTGGTTTAGTCCTGGTTCAGTCCTGGTTCAGTCCTAGTTTAGTCCTGGTTTAGACCTTGTTTAGTCCTGGTTCAGTCCTAGTTTAGTCCTGGTTTAGACCTTGTTTAGTCCTGGTTCAGTCCTAGTTTAGTCCTGGTTTATACCTGGTTTAGTCCTGGTTCAGTCCTGGTTTAGTCTTGGTTTATTCTTGGTTTAGTCCTGACTCCGGGCACCAGCAGGAGGCAGGTCCCTGAAGTCCTCAGAGTGCGAGATGATTCATGTGGCACTAACGTAAATTGGTTAAAAGCTCTGAAAAGTTTTGCATAATAGGTCTGCTTTAAGTACAGTACTCTTACATCCGTACTTTGCCCGCAGACAGCGCTGGTAGTGACGGGTGAGACAGTGGGTGAGCCGGTCTAATCCCTGAGCCCCGTGTCTCTCTGAGGATCTGTGTGTTCTGCGTTTGAACTTTCCTGGAGCAGCTTTGGTAAATGTCACCGGCCCGTCGTCCTGTCAGTCTGAGGGGCTCTGCGCTCTCTGCTCCACTCACATCCTGTCATCTGCACTCACAACTGTAGAACCATTTTCTTGTCTTGGAGTTTTCCTTTCCCACTGTAAAACACATCAAGCTGCTGTAAATAAAGATGCCTTCTCCTGTTTTCGCTCTTCACGGAAACAAGCCATTGACGTGGAAGGTTTCTTTTTTGTTTTATTTTGTTTTGTTTTCTATCTCAGATGGCCGTTTTCGCCATAGACGGTATAAAGAAGGGGACTAATTGAGTGTGACATCGCCCTGTAGCGTTTAGCAAATGCAGCTCATCGAGAACAGCTGTTATAGGGTTAATTTTTGCAGCCAACTTCCATATTTGGAATTCCTACCACGAGTATCCGAGCAACTGAAGAACCAATCAAGAGCGAGGCTGTTGAAGGTAACGCTCCTTCCCTCTTGCACCGCTGATTTAGCAGCTCACATAGCAACGCTGTCAATCAAACCTCTTGCTATCGCTAGTGGGTGCGGCCTTGGGGAAAGAAGGCGCTTGATTTGTCTGTTATTAATGTTCATAACTTGATTTACGGACACAATAGCGAAATAAAAAACCCCAGGCGCATGTAGAGCGGTTTTGAGACGAAAAATGATGAGCCTGACAGCTAATTGGAGTTAATTGGAGCCAGAGTCGGATGAAGTGATGCTCACTTCCTATTTGGAACGCAGCGGCTAGCAGGTTAGCTTTGTCCATTTACATGTATAGTCTATGTGGGTGAAGTGTGCTGCTTCGGGACACAGCGACATTTTGTGGACAGGTGTGAATCGGCACAAACCTCACAGAGATACAACTGGACAGGAAGTAGTGACGCTAACAGTGAGGTTACCGGGCGGTGTACACAGATTTATATTTGTATACCACCTGTATGTTAGTATTCAGTTGTTGAGAAGTATGTGTAACTTAAAAATGTATTCCCTGGACATGGTTTGTGTAAAAAAGGAGCTGTCTTGCCCATTGACACAAAGGTAACGTGCACCGGTTGGAATAAGATCCACAAACCCTCAGCGTCTTCGACTGAGCCACTGCTGCTCTGTCGGAGAGATAAGGCAACGTCTAATCAAGAGTCCACCATCTTCTTGTTTCTATGGAGATTTCACAGCTTTTTTTTCCAAGGCATTTCTTTAACAATAACAACACTCAAACGCTTAATGTGTAGGTTAAATGTCACACTGTGGAACATTACAAGCACTGTAATAGCGTCTCCGTGGAGAAGAGCAGGTGACATAGTACATGACATAGGAAAAGTTACAGCATTAGTTAACATTTCTTGCTTTTTTAACTTAGCTTAGAGTTCTTAAAAATATTCACCAGTATAAATTTTTCTTCTTTATTTCCATTATTATTTACTGTATTTTCCGGACTATAACTCAGAATTTTTTTAAAGTTGCACTGCGGAACTGTTCTGGTCAGAGGTCCACTACCTGCTTGACTCCATGGAGATGTTTGTGCTTTCCCATAATGTTCCACAGTCTGGTAATAAACTACTGTATTTTCTGGACTCACTTATTTTCATAGTTTGTCTGCGGATGTGACTTATATGTGAAATTATTAAAATATATAATTTCACATCTTTGTTATTGTCACACTGATAACTGCGCGACTCTAGACAGCAATCTACTTCTGGAGCGGTGCTTCATCTGCCTCCGGAGTCGGTCGGAGTTGTTCAGAAGCGACACCGAGGATGAAGAATTCAGTGGATTTAGTGATTTGGAGTGAGATCCAGAGTAAACTCGTTAGCTTGTTTTTTATGCTTTAGTTTTCTGGTTAATCAACTCCATGTTCAGCCCAAAGAGGCGACTGCTGTTGTGTTTTTGGGCTTTACGAAAATAAATTGAATTGAATTGAAATTGAAAGAGAAAATGTCTGTTCTTGGTCTCAGATTTTGTTAAATAAATTTCCCCCAAAATGCTACTTATAGTCCAGTGCGACTTACTGTATATATGTTTTGTTTCTTCATTTTTATGCATTTTTTCACTGGTGTGACTTATACTCCAGAGCGGCGTATAGTCCAGCAAATATAGTACAATGTAGATCCTCGCTGAAAGCACCAAAACTATGAATGGAATGTAGCAAACCAAAAATAAACTCAAAGAAACTAAAAATTTGTCATTTCATCAAGAAGCTCATTGAGACAAGGTGAAGGGTTTGCAGCGCTGTCGAGAAAGCAAAGGGTGGAGACTTTAAGGATTAAAATATAAAATGTGAAAAATATTTTGTTAAGTTGGAACTTCTTCCACTCCCGGGGTCGCGGGGGCAGCAGTCTAAGCAGGAACTCCCAGACTTCCCTCACCCCAGACACGTCCTCCAGCTCCTCCAGTGGGACCTCAAGGCGTTCCCAGGCCGGCCGAGAGACACAGTCCCTCCAACGTGTCCTGGTTCTTCCCCTCATTTTGTTGAGCTGTTAAACTTTTTCTTTGCTACATAATTTCATATACCCTGGTTCTTATATTTAATGTCTTCTGTTCTGTGTGTATATAGGATGTAGAAAGCACGAAACATAAAGAACTTCTATACCTGAACAGTTCATTTTAAACAGTCTGCATTGGTCCAAAGTTATTCCTCACTTACCTTATGCATTCTGAGCATGCTAATTAATAATTACAATAAGAGCTTTTCACAGCTTACAGAGATCATAATGGAGTTTTGTCATCATGTTAAAACTAAAACACTTTATAATTAGATGCAGACAGCACTCAGCAGACTTATTTTGACCTCGAGAGCTGCTTATACAATATATCTGCACTGGGACAAGACACATTTTGCTCAAATACATGGGGGAAAAAAAAGGGTACAGGACCTTAAAGCCGTGTTGAATCATAGCCCAGTGCCTGTAACAAAGGCAGGTTTAAGGGTTTGATTTGTCCTCCGCATCAGATCCATCCGTCAATGCCTCTGGGGCAGCCTGACAGCAGCAGTGAGCTACAGCCGTGCAGCGCTCAGGAACCCATCTGCAGATCTTGAGCTAGTCTTGGTCAGGACTACTTTAGCTGGAGTATTTGACCTATTGCAAGTTTCGTTTTGGGGGTGATGGGGGAAAGTGGAGTGTCCAGAGGAAACCCACCCACAGACACAGGGAGAACATGCAAACTACACACAGAAAAGGGCAGTAGTCGAACCCAAAACCTTCTTCCTGTGACACGAGTGCAGCTATAAAAAGAGCACGTATTCTAAACCTTAAAGCCGCAGTATGCAGTAAGAAAATAGACTAAAATAAAGCTTTTTTTTTTTTTTTTTGGTTGGTTGGTTCTCCTCAAAAAAAAAAAAGATCACCATGAGTGGGCTTGCATCTCCACAAACTTGACGCTTATTTGGCCAGGAGGAGGGCCTCTTCCTGCTTGTTTCCATGGAGATTTCACAGTATGGCATAAAACATGTCTATCTCTGGAGAATGTTCGAAAGTGTGGTTTAAACCAGAGGTGGGCAAACTACGGCCTGGGGGCCACATACGGCCTGTCGGGCTTATTAATCTGGCCTGTCGAATGTGACCAAATTAAGGTGCATTTCAGCTACATCAACCTTACTCTCTTATTCTCTTATCAGCCTTTCTGCAAAAATGAGCTTATCAAAGAAAAGAAAAGTGGGTAGTGATATTTTTTCACCGAAGTCCAATCAAAGTACCAAGGCAAGTTTTTTGCTGACATTCAAATTAGCTAAAGCTAGCAAGCCTTTCTCTGAAGGCCAGTTTTTAAAAGAATCAAGCATTTGGAAAACAATTTGTACAATGAGCCTTTCATATTCATGTTTTGCTACATGTTTCAGGCCAAATCTGTAATCTAATATAAACATATATATATATTCTGGCCCCTCTGTCAAATTTTAGAGCCTTAAACTAATTTCCATGAACGTGCCGCCTCCGGAAAGTCACATACTGTACTTTAACAGTGTAAAAAATAAATCTATAATTTCACAAAACAGCTTATTCTGAAAACAACATCTCGCTGTTGCTCTTGTGTAAAAATCCCTCTGTTGTCTGTGCTGTACGGTGAGCTGTGCCTTCACATTGATATTCACAGCGGCAGAAAAAACACGCAGCTCTGTATTTACAACAAGCGTAAAACTCGGGCCCATTGCACTTTTAAATGCAATATTTTATTTGTGATTTTATTTAATGCAAAAACAGGAACATAAAACGGCACGGACACACAAATCTGCCGCTGCCTTCCTCCCTCCACACGGCGTTTATAGGCTAGCACGCGCCGCTCCTCTCTAATTTATTAGCCTACCTTGATTTTTCTGGCTGGGTAATTAGATTTCCCCTCTTGTACGGGCTCTTGTTGTTTTATTCCATTCCATAAAACCGTCTTCAATTTCCTTAAGAATTATCAAGGGAGGGCTGCTTCATTTCATTTGTGCGGAAATTAATTTGTCAAAGTGAGAAATAGGATACTAGCTAATCTGGTTAGCTCCTCCGCAAACGCGCTACAGGCCCGTGCGTGCAACAATGCAGACATTACGCTAAAGCTGGGATCAGGAGTTTTATACATATGTGAAATTGCCTGGGATCCAGACGACGCACTTCTGCAACACTTTACCAAGACGTGAATCTGGTCACCGGCGAAACTCCCTGTTTTCAGATGGTTGTGATTGACAGGTGCATTAGCCAATCAGGGACAGGCATGGTCGGAAATATATAAAAAAAAAAAAAAAAAAAAGGAAAAGGAAAATATCACAAGGGGTTGAAAAACACAACGGATTTCAGCAGAATCTCCTCCATTTTGTGTCACTGAAAAAAAAAAAAAAAAAAACATTTCTTGATCAACGAAAGGCGTGGGAATCCTCAATAAATCATCAATAAAACATACAGAGACATATTATTCTGAAAGGCAATATGTGAAGGGAATTTGAGTCGTGAATTTATTAAAAAAAAGGTTTAAAATTCAAAGAAAAAAAAAAGCTTTATTGGACATCACCAGTGTCATTTTGGAGCTCTAGGAAACTAAAAGAAGCACATTTAGAGAGTCAAATTCGAGCGTTTGAGAGTCCTGGACAGTTGCTTGGCACATCCAGACTGAGTGATCCCTGTTTTTTTTTATACAGAGGGATCGAGCCAGTAACAAACATGATCGTGTCATCAGATTCATTGTTTTTTTTCCAGTGACGCATATGAGACGAAGGAGCTCATTGGTCAGCCATCATTCAGATTAAACCAAACGTATCTCCGCTCAGAAATCTGCAGCGTCTTTCAGTCTCCTGTGATATTTTTCTGCCTTTCATTCCTCGTGAGCAGCCATATTTGTTTGGATTCAGTCGGATCACGTGTGCTGCAGGAGACTTTTTCTTTTTCTTCAGATTTTAAAAGTCGCCCTGATAAGAAATATAACCTGGAATGCTGGAACGGACAGGAAAGACCAAGGCCAAAGCATAGCCATAGACAGTCTTCCTATTGATTACATTGTATTGAAATGTCCAAAACGTGCACTCACAAATGTTGAACCTGATCATTTCTCTTAGTGACTAGACGCCTTGGGGTCCCACCGGAGGAGCTGGAGGATGTGTCTGGGGTGAGGGAAGTCTGGGAGTCCGTGCTTAGACTGCTGCCCCCACAACCCGGCCTTGGATAAGCGGAAGAAAATGGATGGATGAATAATTGTCTTGTCTAATTGTGAAGTGCCTTTCCCAAGAACATGATACGATGTTTGGGGCGTTAGGGCATCTGTGCGTTCGCCTCGTTGGACAGTTTGTGAGGAAGTGTATTCTCCTTAAACTGGTTAGACATGAACCAGTGCGCTTGAATAATATTTCTTTAGTTCTCTCTCTTCTTCTTCTTCCTCTCTCTCCCATCTCTCTCTCTATATCTTTGCCTCTTTGTTATTTTTGTCTTTCTCTTGCGCTTTCTCTCTCCCCCCCCCCTTTCATCTCTCCTCTTCTTCCTCTCGCCTTCTCATCCCTCCCTTATTTGTGTCTTTCTGTTGCGCTTTCTGTCTCTCTTCCCCCTCATTCTCTCTCTCTTTCCCATTTTCCTCTCTCTCTCCTCATGTTATTCTTTTTCTTCCTGCCCCTATCTCTTACAAAACTTGCAAACATACAGCACTTCAGAGTCACACTGCGATCGAACGTTTATGTAAATCTGGCTGAACACAAAAAAGTGAGGGACAACTCTACTCCAAATATGAAACTCAGCTCCAAATTCGCCCCATAACGGCTCGAGCCTCGACGAGCTTCATTTGACTGGAGCTAAACGCTATGGATGACATCACACTCTCTTAGTCCGCTTCTTTACACAGTCTCCGGGCTCTCTCCTCTCTTTCTCTCCCCCTCTATGCATCCCTCTCTTTCTCCATCTCATGCTCTCCCTCTTTCCTCCCACTCTCCCTCTCTCCATGTGACTGTTCTGTAGAGATATGGCTCTGGTTAGCGGTCGAGTCTCCGCCCCCTCTCACATCCCTCTGTAGTGGCACTCTGCTGCTCGGGACCAGGAAGAATGGATTTGAGGGTGGATTCTCAAAAGGCAGAGGCCAGAACTTCGGGAGTAGCTGCTGGCTCTCCATTTCTACTGCAATTTGCTGCTTTATAAAACTTACTCGAGGGTCTGTGGACCATTGGCGCCCACTGACTTCTCTGCGGTGTCAAATTAGTTTAAAATAGTGCTTTTTTTTAACCCTGTATCATGTGATAAAGTTGTTCATTCATCAGATTCATCAGATGTGTAAAGAACATGGTCTTGAGTACTTTTTGCGTTCGAATTTCACAATTTGGAAGTTTAAAGAGGGTAATTCACTTCCTGCTGCTAACACATACCATATTTAGCTCACCGTGTTACCTTTTATTGTTTCGAAAATGCTACATTCCCTGAAAACAACTTACTAACAAGTTTTATAAGTTTCGCATTAGTTTTTGATGCTGTATGCCTCCCCTCCCTTTGCTCCTCGCGCTAAGTCACACCCCCTTCACAGCGCTGTCACAACACAATCAGCGCGCACCTCGCTAATGAAGCTAATGCACATCACATCACGCTTGTCAAGTTGCTGTGTACAGTTTTTTTTCAGTTTTTCTATATTTATGGAGAGTTGTGTGGGAGCGTGGATGATGTAGGCTTGTGGGCAGAGCGCTGCACAGAAACGAACAGAAACTCTTTACAGCTGACGGTAAAGAAGGTTCTAATAGGGCCCGAGAGAGATCGCTAAAATACTCAAACATGCATGGATGACATTTAAAACCTCAACCTCGGCATAAGGAATTACAACAATGAAAACAATTAAACTAGGAAACGACGAACATGCCCGTGTTAATGTGAGGAGGCAGCAGAAATACTCAAAACAGCAAGTCTTGGGATGATTTATGGGCTACCGAGGTTGTACCTATGGCGTCACAATCCTGGGAAATTTCAAATAGAGTGTTTTGTGAGGACTTTTTACAGAATCAGCAATCAGTAATGTGATAAAACAACTCTTCCATCTGCTTTCATTTAGTTGTGTCCAGTTAAAGACCCGTCGCTGTCCCCTGTTGTCCACCACTGATGTCCACTACTTTTCAAGGTGCATTGTGGGAAATTTTGAGTGCACCACTTTTTCACCAACTGGACATTTGGACACCAGTAAAAATGGCGTGACCCCCAAATAGTGGCAGGGACATTTGGACAAATTTTGGACAAATTCGAAGACATTTTTGTTTGAAATGCCGCAGGTGAGTAAGACTAGACTCCCTGTGTTGTGGGGATTTGCATGTTCTGCCTGTGTAGGTGTCATCTGGGTGGTCCATGTTTCTTCTATCACTAAATGAAAAAAAAAAAAAGTTGACCTGCTAGCCGGCGCGGCCCAAAAAGGAAGTGAGCATCGGCAGACTTTCAGCTCCATCAACTTTGGCTCCAATTCACTTTCTATTGAAAAAGCGTGGGCCCTTTCTCTGTAACTGCTATTGTCAGACTCATCATTAAACCAGCAATCTGAGCGAGAAATGTTGTTACCTTCAACAGTCTGGCTCCGGATTGGCTCTTTGGTTGCTATGATACTCATGGTGAGAATTCCAAATATGGAACTCGGCCCCAGGTTCACCCCTATAATCGCTAGCCTCGATGAGCTTCATTTAACTGGAAATATCTTAGAAAATAACACATTTTCGTATAATCTTCTGTCTTTAAATGTGCAGTGCAGTCCTATCTGACCAAGACGAGTTTGAAAAAGCCAAAAAGCATGACTTTTTACCTGGCAAATATAGGAGGAAGGGGTCACTTGAATCATAAGGAAAATTAAAAAAAAAAAGCATTTGTTGCTATTGCCAGTTACCCGGGAATAAAACCCACAACCTGCTTCCGTCCAATCCGATACCTCACTCTGAAACAACCCCATCTAACCCAGACTGCATTCATTTGTCCAACTCCAGTCTCCACAAACGAGCTCCTTTATCGTCTTTTACATAATACTCGATTAAAACACATTGCCATAGGGAACACAAGCCCTGATCCAGAAATATAATAATGAATGTATGCTAATAATGAGTATTTAAGAGCGATTGGCTTCTCACCGATAACACATTCATCATCTCTGCTGGTGAGATTAATCTAAATGACGCTAGGCTAATGGCTAAAAGACTGTGCCCGCCCCTGTCTGCGCCCCGTCTGTGCCCCTGTCTGGCCGTTATCCATAAATATCCAAAAGCAGAATTCAAAAATGTGCACTACGACTTTACAAACCTGATGCGATGTTTTATGTTCATGTGTTGCGATGGCGCTCTGAAGGGGCTGTGGACAGCAAAGGGAGGTGGGACCAGAGACTGTATAAAGAAGTGGACAAAGAGAGTATGAGGCAGACACTTAGCAACACAAACCTGTCAATCAAACCTGTTGCTAGCGAGCTCAGGGAAAGAAGGCGCCAGATTTGTCTGCTATTGATGTTCATAACTTGATTTACTGACACAATATTGAATAAATATAACAGGATCATGTAGAGTGGGTTAATACGAACATTTTCAGGCCCTAAATGACGAGTCTGACAGCAGCAGTTGCACAGAGGGGTGACGCTTTTTCAGTTGAAAGTTAATTGGAGCCAGAGTTGATTTGGCCGGACTGGCACCCATGCTCACTTCCTGTTTGGATTGCGGCGGCTATCAGGTTAGCTAAGCCCATTTATTTATAGTCAATGAGTGTCAAAAGCAATAGTGAAACCCCCGCAGATTTTTAATGCAATTTTACATGTTTTTTTTTTACATCGTATGAATGTACATTGTGTTCTGCGTCCTGATTGGCTGAGGGACTGTAGACCATTGTCCATCAGTCTCCTCCGTGTCTCCTGTACAGTACAAAATGTGTTCAGACAAATTTACATAAATGTTGGATCGCAGTGTGACTCTTAAGTGCTGTATGTTTGCAAGTTTTCTCCCGACAAAACCCACAATGTCGATGAAAATGTTGATGTTCTGCACCGACAAAGGCGCCGATGAAGGTTTGAACTTTGAGAGAGTTTAAACAAGAGAGAAATGTAAGAAAATGTTAATGCCTGTGTGAGAAAAGTGTATAAAGTGTGTGGTGAGGGGTTTTACAGCCAAGAAACATATACAATAATGTAACTTCGTGGATTTCGCCTGTTGTGGGTTATTTTTAGACTGTAACCCCCACAATAAATGAAGGACCTCTGTATGTCATAATGGTGTTTTCCTCATCAAAAATGTACCTGGAACTGTGTGGGGGTTTTTTTCAGAAGAACTCAGCCTAAACATGCAGAGTTTGTGATTAGAAAACAACATTATAGCATAGATCAGAAAATAGTGCAAGATATGATCATTTGTTTTGTAATTATCTACCTATTTTTCACATTTTAATACAAACAGAACTTCTGATTCCACAAAATCTTCAGTTCCGCACTTCACCAGATGGTTCGGGAGCACCGTCATTAAAATTAGCCTGATGCATTTAAGAGTCATTAAGAAATAAAATGGTGCAATTGTTTTGAAATAATACATTTTTATTTCAGAATTTTCACCAGGTGCTTTTAGCAGTCTGCCGTCAGCTGCGACTAAAACACAATTAGAAGAGAAAATGGCGTTTGAACTGTGGCTCTGTTTTCATTGAGATAACTCCTCTTGAGATAATGGGGATGATTATATCTGATTGTTGTTGCAGCCACGTTTTAGACTAATTGTTTTGAATGATTTGTGAAAGAATAATGGTGTATTTTTCACATTCCAACAGTTTCAGTCGTCAGCTTTGACGATCCAAACTTGACTTTGATCATTATTTGTCAAAGCGTTTATTACAACATCTCAGTGAGGATTTATTGTCGAGATGCTTTCTTTCATTTTTGATTAAGTCTTTGTGCATTAATTCCTAAGTTATAAGTTGTATTTTTACTCATCCATCTATTCATTTAAAGCAGGGGTCTCAAACCCGCGGCCCGGGGGCCAATTGCGGCCCGCGAGACAATATTTTGTGGCCCGCAGAACAGTATGAAAGTTTAATGTTAGTGTGCCGTTACCATGTTGCGTGTAGAAGGTTTCGCCAAATCAGTGAACCCCAAACACACAAGTAGCGCTGTGTATTCCCATCACAAAAGATTCAACAAATAACGATGTATATCCATAAAATCCACAAGAATTGGCATTTTTCCTCATGTATGTTGAAAACAGCGATGACTTTTGAGAAGATTTTAACTTTAGCTTTTTTTGTGGAATACCTGATGCGGCCCAGCCTCAACCAGACTCTGCCTCTTGCGGCCCCCAGATAATTTGAGTTTGAGACCCCTGATTTAAAGGGACCGTGTGTGAGATTTGAATTTTAGATTTCATAAACATGACTTATGTGTGTCCATAGATCAGGGGTGGGTAAACTTTTTGACACGCGGGTCACAATGGGCTTTAAAGTTTGACAGAGGGGCCGGGCCAGGATATATATACAGTATATGCATATTACAATAGAGATTTGGCCTGTTGTAACATGTCACAAAGCCTGAATATGCAAGACTTATTGTACAAATTGTTTTCCAAATGCATTGAAATTAAATGAATAATTCATTTATTCCATTTCAGTTAAATAAACACAGCAGAAAGACTCACATTCAGTTTTATCAAGTGCCAAAAGATAAACTGAACAAGGTTTATACTTACCTATTTTAATATAATTTGGTCACGTTTAGCCGGCCGGATTATTAAGCCCAGGTCGTAGTTTGATGTTAGATGGTCACATATTAAATAGTCGCATTTTTATTTAGTGATTTTCTACCTTCAAGTCAATCAAAGCGTTTTACATCAAGGAACCACCCACCCGCTCACACACACACATTCACACACCAGTGCACGCAGACACTGGGGACAAAGTGGGTTAAGCGTCTTGCCCAAGGACACAACAGCAGCATTTATCTGTTTATCTGTTAGCTTATGGGTCAGCGGATCAACCAGTGATGTTTGCGTCGAGAGCGGGATTCGAACCCACAACCTTCAGATCAGCGGACAAGCTACACTGAGCTACTGTCGCCCACATATGAGTTAAACATGTTCAAATTAAACGTAGCTTTTACTGATAACAATCGTAATGTTGATTTATTCTTAGTTACACAAGATATTGCTCAGGGAGTGAATTCTGGAGGTTCTGAGCTTTTACATGAGGTACTCTCCATAACCTGACAATGAGATAAACGTGTATGTGTCTCTATCTGCAGGTTAAAGCTCTGGCAACACAGGTTCAGTTGTGATTGTAAGACTTTTAAAACTGTAAGAGTGCAGGCGAGAGTTCCTTTAAGTCCGTGTGTGGAGCAGACGGGGGAGTGTGTTATAAAGTCCATTTGGGAGAAGGAAGACTGGCCCCGGGCTCTCTCTCTCTCTCCTTCTTTTCCCTTTCCACTCTCTCTCTCTCTCTGCTACCTCTCCAATCTCTGTAGTACATTTCATTTTGCTGTGTGTACCGAAGGCAGCCTGATTACCCATGATGCACCTCTCCATCCCGGGCTAGTGCAGGTAAACAGTCCCTCTCTCCATCATGTGGACCGGGGCCTCTCTGTGGAGGGTAGATTTACCCACTAACCTAAAGCTTGGTGGTTTGATCCCCGTAAACAACCGCTGTATCCTGCCATTGTGTCCTTGGGCAAGACCCATTTTGCCTATGTGTGAATACCGTGAAAGGTCATTTTTTTCAACTATTTCTAGCTTTTCTGACTTAAAAATTAAAAAAATACAGATTAAATTAAATGTGTATCTGTAGATTTTAATTTATTATTCCTCAAAAATACCATAAAAATGCGTGTTTTTACTGTGAGCAGGTTCACACCTCCACAGATCTGACCTGTAACTTGGTCTGGTGGCTTCATCTGTCAGTCTCTATGGGGATTGGAAGTTTAATGACGTATTGTGGAACATTCCAGACAAAGAAATAACATATCAAGACAATCTTTACAATCTTTTTTGCAGTGATTTCTTCTTATTTTTATTGTAAGTTTTATTTGTGCGCTTTTATTTTGAAGCTGCTTGTTACTGTGTGTGGCTTTGTGGTTTTTAATTACTGATTCCCTAGACCCGATGGACCTTTTAAACCAAGAGAGTGGCATTTTAAAAGGAGGGAAGTTTTATTATGAGGCAGGAAAAAGGAACAAGGAAGGAGAAAAGCTTGAACCGGACATGTGAAGGAGCAGCGGAGCCAGATGAACCGGGAGAGGCCGGAGGCGACAGCAGCTGTGGACTGCAGTGTGCGCCCGGGAGCCTGCAGGGGGACCGGTCCGGATGGGAGAATAGCGTGTGCAAATGGCAGGGTGGATGCAGTGCAGGGTTAAGTTTGGTTTTTGTTGCAGTATTGACAGTGAGTTCTCGTATAATCCCTCGAGTGAACCCCCGTCACAACCACAGACTGTATAAAGAAGTGGACTGAGTGAGTGTGGCGTCACCCATTGTGTTCGGCTCCAGTCAAATGAAACTCATCGAGGCTCGAGTGGTTATAGACGCCGATTTGGAGCCAATTTTCATATTAGGAATTCTGACTGCGAGTATCATAGCAACCACAGAGCCAATCCTGAGCGAGGCTGCTAAAGGTAACACCCCTTCCTGCCCACACCGCTGGTTTAGCAGGGAACGGACGCTAAGCAAAGCTGTCAATCAAACCTGTTGCTAAAGCTAGCGACCTTGAGGAAAGACCACGCCTGATTTGTCTGTTATTAATGTTCATATCTTGAGTTATGAACACAAATAAAAACGTATAGAGCCAGAGTCGACGGAGCCGGGAGCGCAGCGGCTAGCAGGTTAGCTATGTCCCTTTATATATACAGTGGTTCCTCGTTTATTGCGTTATGTTCTAAAAATAACCCGCAATAGGCGAAATCGACGAAGTATCAGCTTTATTTTGTACAATTATTATACTTGTTTTAAGGCTGTAGAATTAATATTTTCTCACATTTCAGCACTTCAGAGTCACACTGCGATTGAACATTTATGTAAATTTGTTGTTAACACATTCTGTACTGTACAGGAGACACGGAGGAGACTGATGGACAATGGTCTACAGTCCCTCAGCCAATCAGGACGCAGAACACAATGGTCTACAGTCCCTCAGCCAATCAGGACGCAGAACACAATGGTCTACAGTCCCTCAGCCAATCAGGACGCAGAACACAATGGTCTACAGTCCCTCAGCCAATCAGGACGCAGAACACAATGGTCTACAGTCCCTCAGCCAATCAGGACGCAGAACACAATGGTCTACAGTCCCTCAGCCAATCAGGACGCAGAACACAATGGTCTACAGTCCCTCAGCCAATCAGGACAGGTCTATGGTCACAATGGACTGCTCCGGCTGCAGAGCCAATCACAGACTCCCATATCTGCGGCTCGATCACATGACTCTTTTAAAAGTGAACCCTGGAGAGCCAAGCGGAGCCAGAGTGCGAGGCTCAACACGACGGGCGGACGGCGTCAAAGTACCGCTCCACGAAGCACCGCGGCCCGATGTCAGGACCTGTGTGTACCACGGAACATGTATCCGCCGCTCTTCTCCCCTTTTAATGGGCCGTCTGGAGGATTGAGCGCGAAGCCTGGGACCTTCTTCCATGTGGTGTCTTCTTCTTGGTTTTTACTCTGGCTGTTGTTGGGTTTTTTTCAGTATTTTGAGGAAGGGGCTCATTATTTTTAAGTACATGAAGAACAAGAATTCCAAGTCTTTTTTTTTTTTTTTTTTAAACTATCTGCCATTGCTTTGGCTTTTAAAGATCCTCCATAATCTCAGCCCTGGAATTGCTCATCTCTATTGAACAAAAGAAAAGAAAAAAACTTGAAAACTACCACTTCATGACATCACAAGGTGGAACAGAGCATTTCAAGTTTTGGAGATAGTAGCAGACTAATAATAATGAAACAAAACACAACTCTAGGCATGTTTTTGAGAAGATAACAGCTTTATAATATGGCTTAAAGCTCGAAAGAGTCAATTTTGTGTGATATACGAACTTTAAGCAAAAACGCAGAGCAGCAAATTGCCTAAAAAAAAAAAAAAAAGTAGGTGATTATGAAACTGGTTGTAATATTGCAAACCCACACTGCAAAATAGACGGTCGAGACAAATTAAAATTCTCATTACATTTCAATTTGGGTTAAGCTAGCTCATTAGGGTTAGGATAGAACTTCTCTTCGTATTAAAATCTGAACAATAGGCAGCTAATTAGAAAAGATGCACTGTGCTTTTTTGGCAGCTAAAAACTCAGGTATAAAAATAGACAGTTGTGACAAATTCATATGCAAATTAAATTTCAAGAGAAAGACCTTTTGGGTTAAGTTGCTTCTTTGGCCCTGGTGCATTCTGGGCGCTGACACTCACATGGCTCTGCTCATTAGAAAAGAATGCTCGGGTTAAACTCCGCAAAATGACACAATTTTCTCTTTAATAGACTTTGCGATCCAGCCTGAAACGGTTTGAATTTTAATGATTTGCCAAAACGCATCACTACTGTAAGAATGTTGTCTGTTTTTTCTATGCAAATGCGAGTTGCTTGGGTGAATCAAAACAAAAGAAGCTATTAAAATTGACTACAAAACATGCATGAGTATAATTAGTAGCAGGTGGGCTGCCAAAGATCGCGAATACCAGTGTGATTCGGCTATGTTCCTCTCTTAACCTGCACTTTACTGTTATTGGAGGAGGTCGTGGCATTAACTCTTAAAGTATCATTAAAAAAATTAAGAAAAATTAAAGCCGCAAGCGGCATCGAACGGCCCTCGCGGGCCGCACTTCGCACTCGGCCGACCGGGCACTCCCTGTAGGTGGCGCTGATCCGCCACTTGCTTCCGTTTTATTGTGGCTTTGGGCTGCACTTGTGACCAAACAAAGCCAAAAGACACCGGGAGCACTGATGCACAAAATGCACCAACATAGGTTTTTCCAGGCATCGCCATGGCAACACCGTGCAAAATACAAACTTGGCACCTCAGACTTTTTTGACGGGGAAGATGTAAAGAATCACTGTGCCAAATTTCACATTCTTCCTTAAAGGTAATAAGTCGTTATAAGAGTTTGAAATGTACGAAAATGTGGAAATGTTCCCATTAGGATAACATGGGGTATTTCACGCATCGCCATAGCAACAGAGTGAAAAATATGTCATGGGTGTGATTGACTTTTTTGATCGTGATGACATGATGAGTCATTCTGCCAAATTTCACTTAATTCCATGAAACTAATGTTTTTCTCATGAATGTGAAATTTTCGGAGCGTTCCCATTAGGATAACATGGGCAATTTGGCGCATCGTCATGGCAACAGGGTGCAAAAAACGATATGGGTCTGATTGACTTTATTGATCAGGATGACCCACTGGAATTTTGTGTGAAATTTCGTAACATTTGGGAAAACTAAATTTTGGGACCTCCATGCAAATGTATTTGTTATTCTGTAGGGGGCGCTATCGCGCCAATTTTGTTTCTTTCACAATGAGTAGGTTTAGGCCCAAAAGTTTTACAACTGATATAAATTTGAGTCCAATCGGACTTTGTATGCGCAAACGGGAGCAAATTTTGAAATTAGAAAATTGCAAAAATTCCGATGGAATTTTGCGGCTTCGCCGCACGGAAACCGTTATACGTATCAATGTAAATTGGATAACTTTTGATGCCCCACTTGTCTAGATGATGTCCAGTGATTTTCAGCCCTGCAGGTGAAGCGCCTTCAGAGGAGTTGACGAAAATGCGACGTCAACGAAAATGCTGACTCGGCATTTCGGAATTTTCAATCCAAGATGGCCGACTTCCGGTTTGTCAGGGGGCGTGGCCATAATAATATTTTTTGTTTGGCATCACTTGATGAACGTGTGTACCGAATTTGGTGGCTTTATGACAAAGTTGACGTCGGGGTGTCTCCCATTGACGCAATGTATTTTGACTTTTGTAGGTGGCGCTGTCGCGCCATTTTTTTATGCCCAATGATGCACCATATAAAAAAAATAATTTTTCGCCACTTCTGAATTTTGGGCAAAATTTGGTGAGTTTTTGAATATGTTCAGGGGGTCAAATTCCTGCTCAAAGAGCAGAAGAAGAAATAAAAATAATAAAAATAATTAAAGCCGCAAGCGGCATCGAACGGCCCTCGCGGGCCGCGCTTCGCACTCGGCCGACCGGGCACTCCCTGTAGGTGGCGCTGATTCATCACTTGCCTCTGTTTTATTTTGGCTTTGGGCTGCACTTGTCACCAAACAAAGTCAAAAGACATTGGGAGCACTGATGCACAAAATGCACCAACATGGGCTTTTCCAGGCATCGCCATGGCAACACCGTGCAAAATACAAACTTGGCACCTAGGACTTTTTTGATGGGGATGATGTAAAGAATCAACCTGCCAAATCTCACAATCGTCATTGAAGGTTTGAAGCTGTTATAAGACTTTGAAATGTCCCAAAATTTGTAAATTTTCCCATTAGGATAACATGGGGTATTTCACGCATCGCCATGGCAACAGAGTGAAAAATATGGCATGGGTGTGATTTGACTTTTTTGATCAGGATGATATATGATGAGTCATTCTGCCAAATTTCACTTAATTCCATGAAACTAATGTTTTTCTCATGAATGGGAATTTTTTCGGAGCATTCCCATTAGGATAACATGGGCAATTTGGCGCATCGTCATGGCAACACGGTACAAAAAACGTCATGGGTCTGATTGACTTTATTAATTGGGATGACCCACTGGAATTTTGTGTGAAATTTCGTAACATTTGGGAAAACTAAATTTTGGGCCCTCCATGCAAATTTATTTGTTATTCTGTAGGGGGCGCTATTGCACCAAATTGTTTTCTTTCACAATTAGTAGGTCTAGGCCAGAAAGTTTTACAACTGATTCGAATTTGAGTGAAATCGGACTTAGTATGCACAAATGGGAGCAAATTTTGAAATTTGAAAATTGCAAAAATTCCGATGGAATTTTGCGGCTTCGCCGCACGGAAACCGTTATATGTATCAATGTAAATCGGATAACTTTTGATGCCCCACTTGTCTAGATGATGTCCAGTGATTTTCAGCCCTGCAGGTGAAGCGCCTTCAGAGGAGTTGACGAAAATGCGACGTCAACGAAAATGCTGACTCGGCATTTCGGAATTTTCAATCCAAGATGGCCGACTTCCGGTTTGTCAGGGGGCGTGGCCATAATAATATTTTTTGTTTGGCATCACTTGATGAACGTGTGTACCGAATTTGGTGGCTTTATGACAAAGTTGACGTCGGGGTGTCTCCCATTGACGCAATGTATTTTGACTTTTGTAGGTGGCGCTGTCGCGCCATTTTTTTATGCCCAATGATGCACCATATAAAAAAATAAATTTTTCGCCACTTCTGAATTTTGGGCAAAATTTGGTGAGTTTTCAAATATGTTCAGGGGGTGAAATTCCTGTTCAAAGAGCAGAAGAAAGAAGAATAAAAATAATAAAAATTAAAACTGCAAGCAGTGATAAAGGCCCTCGCCACCCTTGCGACCGCGGGGTACACGCCACCGCGGAGTTCGCGCCTCTCGTTCCCGCTTACATCGCCCCTCCCACCAAAATCAGCGACTGAGTAATACTACTCCATTCATTCCAATGACAGCATTTATGACATTTTCACACCTCCACGGTTGGAAATAGAGGTATGTCTTCATTGACTTTTTTGTTCAGTATGATGAGTGGAATATGTGTACCAAATTTCGATGGTCAATGACAAAGTACATTTTTTTATCCCAGTTAGCCAAAACCCATGTATTTCAATGAGAAATATCGGTCGTTGCCATGGCAACACACTTGCAAATAGAGGTATGTTCTCTTTGGCTTTTTTGTTCAGTATGGAGATAGGGAGGTCCATGCCAAATTTCAAAAGTTTTTGACAAAGTCAAAATTTTTGGGTCCCATTCAAAATTTCCAAGGGGCGCTGTGGAGCAATGGATTGTCTGATCTATGTAAACTGTATATCATTAGGTTCAGATCAATATTGTGACCAAAATGTATATTAATGCCGGCTAACAGGACACTGCATGTGTTGAGTTAGGTGCAATTCAACACTTCAAAAAAACGCCATTTTTCTTTGCAGGCTGGCCACACCCACATTTTATGACTTAGAAAAATCCATGTGAGTCGCCTTTAATCCCACATGGGTCTAGTTCATTTAGACGAATTTGCAAATATGTTGAATGAAAATCCATGGCGTAAAAAATCCAAACGTGAGAGTTAAAATGTTGAAAAAAAATGAGGTTCCGCCCACAATGGCCGACTCCCTGTAGGGTTTAGGGTGGGGTCATAATATCATTTTTTACTTGTCTTGACATGTTCTATGGTTCTACCAAATTTCATTTGTCTACGATGAAAAAGGTCTGTCATTGACGTAATGTATTTTGAACTTTGAGGTGGCGCTACTGAGTCATTTTGAAACATTAATTTTCTTGCACATCAAATTACACATTTTTTCACACCAACCTTGAATTTAGGTCATAGTTGGATTAGTGCAGAGCATCTATTTAGTCGACAACAAAGTCCAGTACTCTGAACCCCATTCATTTCAATGACACATTTATGACCATTTCCACGGTTACCACGGTAACATAGTTCCAAATAGAGGTATGTTCTCATTGGCTTTTTTGTTCAGTATGTCAAGCCACATCTTCATGCCAAATTTCAAATGTTTATGACAAAGTAATTTTTTTGGTCCCATTCAAAAGTTCAAGGGGGCGCTGTGGAGCAATGTAATGTCTAACCTCTATAAAATGTATATGTATGCACTCAGATCAAGATTTTGAACAAAATGTATATTAATGCCGGGAAATAGGACACTGCAGGTTTTAGTTACGTACCATTTAATACTTCAAAAAATGCCTTTTTTCTTGGCAGGCTGGCCACACCCACATTTTATGAGTTAGAAAAATCCAAGGTAGAAGACTGTAATCCCACATGGGTCTAGTTCATTCTGACCAATTTGCAAGTTTCTTGAATGAAAATCCATGGCGTAAAAAATCCAAATGTGAGAGTTAAAATTTCAAAAAAAATGGGGGTTCCGCCCACAATGGCCAACTTCCTGTATGGTTTAGGGTGGGGTCATAATATAATTTTTTACTTGTCTTGACATGTTCTATGGTTCTACCAAATTTCATTTGTCTACGATGAAAAAGGTTTGTCATTGCCGTAATGTTTTTTTTTATTTTTGAGGTGGCGCTATTGAGTCATTTTAAAACATTAAATTTTTTTGCCCATCAAAATAATTAATTTTTCACCAGACTTGAATTTTGGGTCCAATAAAATTGAGTTTCGTTAACGTTCAAGGGGTCAAAAATGGAGTCATTGTCGCAAGGAAAATAAGAATAAAAAGAATAATAATAATAATGGAAACTCATTTTTCCCCCTTTTTTTTCCTCCTAAACCATAAAAGCTACAGTCATGTGACTTTCTCACATTGTGCCCCATCACAAATAAGGCCCCTGTGAATTTTTTCACAAGTCCAGGACAAATCGATTGTCTTCTACGAATTTTTGAAAATGAAATTTGAAGAGGGCGCTAGAGAGTCATTTTGTGAGATAAAGCCATGATTTGCATATCATGTGTGTTCAGCTCACAAATGTGCATAAACGCTGTATTAGCGTTTTTCCCAACAAAAAATGTGTGAAAGAGAAATATTTTATTGAAATATTCCAAAAATTACAATTTTGTATAAAATTCACCATGACCACACCCAAAGTCATATTCAAATATAATTGATGATCTTTAATCTCACATGGGTTTAGTGGGTTTTGGCCAAATTTGAAGTGTTTGTGATGAAAACTGTGCGAGGAGATGTCCTGAATGTGAGGGTGTGCGCTTTTGTCATCACCGGGTTTGATCCAATATGGCCGACTTCCTGTACATTTTAGGGCAGGGCCATAATATCATTTTTGTCATGTCCCGACATGTTCTATTTTTTGATGCGAGTCTCAGATTTTTCGGTCGACTTTTTTCCGAGTCGGGCTCCCATAGGCCCAATGAAAATCAAAGTTTGAGGTGGCGCTATCGAGTCGTCTTTCGTTATTTTTTTCGTGGTCTTCAGTGACTATTAGAGCTTGGCGAGTTCTAATTTTTGACACCACTCACTGGCATGTCGGGGCGTGTTAACCACTTGATTTTTGCCATTTTCCCCGTTTCGGACGCGGTTTTAATGAGTCCCTCGCCGGGACGTTGTCTCCGGCTCGGGCCTAATAATAATATTTTTAGCAAAAACAATATATCCGAAAACATTAGAATGACATATTATACGTTTTTTGAAAGCTCTCGACTTTCCCCACGTCACCGTGGGGTCTATGGCGATGATGATGACGGGCGCTGACGCGCCCGTCATTCGCCATGACGTCGGGGCCCGCCACTGACCTCCCATTGACTTCCATTCATTTTAGCAGTAATAAAGATGGCCCATGCCTACGGGCATGGGTTGCGGGGATAGTGGAATCAGGGCAAGGTCGCGACCTCAGCCGAACTTGTGCGCTGCGCGCACAAGTTCGGCAAGACAGTTAGCAACGATGTGCCTGGGCTTCGCCCAGGCACTCATCGTTGCGGAAGCAATAGGCCCTACGCCCTGTAGGGGGCTCGGGCCTAATAATATTTTTAGCAAAAACAATATATCCGAAAACATTAGAATGACAAATTATACGTTTTTTGAAAGCTCTCGACATTCCCCACGTCACCGTGGGGTCAATGGCGAATGACGGGCGCTAACGCGCCCGTCATTCGCCATGACGTCGGGGTCCCCCATTGACTCCCATTCATTTCCATTCATTTTAGCAATAACAAATATGGCCCATGCCTCCGGCATGGGTTGCTGGGATAGTGGAATCAGGGCAAGGTCACGACCTCAGCCGAACTTGTGCGCTGCGCGCACAAGTTCGGCAAGACAGTTAGCAACGATGAGTGCCTGGGCTTCGCCCAGGCACTCATCGTTGCGGAAGCAATAGGCCCTACGCCCTGTAGGGGCTCGGGCCTAACAAGAAAAAAAGGGCCCCAGAGTACCACCAGATGACGTCTATTCCATGTATCCATTAGGGTTAAACCAAAAATGAATAAATACATGGAAAACACTAGCAAAAGACGAAGTAAAAATCTGCCAACTGGACAAATCGTTGTAGGACTGAAGACGTTTCGCCGCTCCTTCTGTTGTGACTCAAGTGAAGAAGCAGCTTGGATAAGCAGTGAAAGGACTTCACTCCTACAACGATTTGTCCAGTTGACAGATTTATCTTCGTCTTTTGCCATGGATCAGACCTGGACGACTGAGGGATTACACAGACATGAAAAGCTCTACTTTTCTAACATTGGAACAGTATATACAATTTTAATTTTACATTCCACGAACTTGGAAGAAAGCAGAATGAGTCTCACGTGAGTCTCTTTTTTTAGTCATTTTCACCTCTGAAATGCAGTTGGTTTAAACCTAAAATGCCTCTCTCTGATCTGAATGGCCACTTCCTAAATCCCAGCACCTGCAGCCAATCATGTATCAGTGCTAGTGCAGCCTCTGCAGCTCAGTGAGGGAATTCTGGAGGTTCTGAGCTTTCACACCCCTGAGGCATGTCCATGTACTGAGAATGTGAAAAAAACTTCTGTGTGTCCTCTATCTGCAGAATAAGGCTCTGGCAACACAAGTTCACCTTTGTTAAAGTGTAAAAGTGCAGGCTACACACAGGTCCTTTAACATGACGACGTCTCACTGGGAATCAGAGCAGTGGCCTCAAGAAATATTAGCAAACATGAGGAAAAAAATGCTGTTCATGGTGCAAGATGCTATTGTCTTGTCTGGATTATTCCTCAAGGTTCCATTTTAGGTCCTGTGCTTTTCTGCCTGTGTATGCTCCCGTTGGTGGTGTCATCAGGAGACACAGTCATGCAGATGATACGGGGCTTTACGTCTCCATGTCTCCTGATGACACCAGGCCAGTGGATGCTCTTTGTAACTGCATTTTAGATATCACATCCTGAATGGCAGAAAACTTTCTCCACCTGAACCAGGAGAAAACTGAGCTTTTATTCATTGGTCCTGAGGCTCAGAGAGAGAAACTTTTTTTTTTTTCCCAAACTAGCACAGCCTTTTAACCAACTCGAAGACGCTGATGCAGGTTTTTATCACTAGTCTAATAATCTACTGCAATGCCCTGCTCTCTGGTTTTAGCAAAAAGAATATGTCAGGTTTACATTTATTAAAAATTCAGCAGCCCTGACCCGAGGGTGGGACCCGAGGGCGGGACCAGAGGGCGGGACCCGAGGGCGGGACCAGGGACCGGACCAGTTTTAAATTTACTGCATTGGCTCCCCATGTGTTTCAGGATCAATTTTAAATGTATTCATGGTCATGGACCTTCTTACATTTCCAAACTGCTTTTACCTTCTGTATTTTAGCGTGTTAGCGTGTGTATGTTTGTGCGTGTGCATGTGGGTGAGACTCTGTATATGTGTCTATGGGGCGTTCGGTTGTGTGGGGTCGGGATAGGGTGGTTGCGTGGGTGGAGAAAGATGAGATTGTTTTAATGACTGAAAACCATTTGTGTTAGATTTTTTTGTACGAAAAGCACTTTATAAATAAAGTTTGACTGATGGATTGAAGTTGCAGGTGAGATCTGTGGAGAGACAACCACACTCACACTAAGAATGCATGTTTTTTGACGCATGTTTCAGCAAATGAATGAATTTAATGCCATACTGTGGAACATTCACAGTAAATTAATAGTATGGAAATGGAAATAAACACCTTCACTTTTTTTTTTACTTTTCAACCTTCCACTGAAAGCATTTACAAAAATACAAATAAATTAATAATAATCATAATAATAATAATAAATACAAATAATAAATAAAAGTAATAAATAAAAATATGGCTTACAATTATTTATTTAATGTATTTATTTATTTAATCATAATTGGAATCTTCTGAGTGCTGTTTTGGCAGCATAGACTGTGTACAAAAGTTGACTAAATGAGGGAGATGTCATCCGGCCAAATGAAGCTCATCGACGCTAGCAGGCATAGCGGCTAATTTGGAGCCAATTTCCATGTTTGGAATTCCGACCATGAGTATCATAGCAACCAAAGAGCCAATCCAGAGCGAGGCTGCTGAACCAGGCGCTTAGCAACGCTGTCAGTCGATCTTGTTGCTAACACTAGCCGGCACAACCTCAAGGAAAGAAGATGTTTTTATCTTGATTTAGAGACAAAAAACACCTAGATCCAGCAGCGTGGGTTAGTACGAGAATTTTAAGGTCAGAATGACGAGTCTGACAGCAGCAGTTACAGAGAGAGCGATGACAGTTTTTCAATAGAATGTGAAGTGGAGCCAAAGTCAATGGATCGGGAATCGTGGCCAAACTCACTTCCTATCCGTAATGCGGGGGGCTAGCGCTTTAGTTATGTCCATTTATATATACAGTCTGTGTGTGGCAGTGAACTGGAGTCATAACATATAAAACTGTGCGATAAAACTGTATTTGAGGTCACTTAGACGTTTGGCTGTAAATCATGACAAATGTCTTCCCCGTCTCCCTGCCTCATCTCCTGCTCTCCTCTGCTCCTCTGCTCCTCCCTCCTGCACCTGCCCCAGTTTGTCAGTGAAGCAAAACTATCCACGTCTCCTCACAGATCACCCCCTCGCTTGCTTCTTGGAGCCTTTATATTGACACCAACTTATTTCCTGAAGACTGGTCCTACCTCAACTTTACTACTTACCCATCCAAAAAAATGTTTCTTTTGAATTTGCTTAAGTTTTTCAGTTTATTGCCCTGAAAAAGTGTAGAATAGCATGTGTCTTTACTGTACGCAGGCTTGCATCTCCACAAACCTGACGACGTTTTAGCCTCTTCCTGCTTGTTTCCATGGAAACTGTGTACCTTTGACTATAATCGTATCTTATAATGTTAGCCAAGGATCTTATAATGTTTGGCTAAGACATTTATCTCCATGGAAACTCTTCTGAAGCATGGTTTCAACTTTCTGTTTCCATGGAATCATACAGGTGTCACCTCCACAAAGTTACAGACGATGTCGTTGATCTGATAAAGCAGTTACATCATGGGGGTCCTGGTTTTGGTCCCCATAAGAGAGGCAAGGTCCCCACGGTCCCCACGGTCCCCCTACCCGCCCGTCACTGCACTTCACAGCACCTCCCTCCCAGACGCAGCAGAAAGACACAACGCTAGCCCCAGTTCAACGACACCGCTGAAAATGACACAATGTTTTAATCAAAATCTTGACTAGTCAGATTTTCAATGGAACGAGCCATATTCCACTTACCGTATTTTCCAGAGTATAAGTCGCACTTTTTTTCATAGTTTGAGCAGGGGTGCGACTTATACTCAGGTGCGATTTATATGTGAAATATGTTTTTTTTCTTCATTATTATGCATTTTTGGCTGGTGCGACTTATACTCCAGTCCGATTTATACCCCAGTGCAACTTATCCGACCTTTACTCCGGTGCGACTTATACTCCGGAAAATACGGTAATTACCTTCCACCACTGCTTTTTACGCATGTTCAGAGTGTACAAGTAAACCAAACTAAAAAATCCATGTAGTAAATCTGGACTAGGGTTGTCACAAGTATCGAAAATCTAATCTTATGTGACATTAGAATCAGAAGAAGAATCTGAATTATCATTATTACTATTATCCAGTGTTTTATGTTGCATTTTATCAGCAAAGAAAGTTCCTAGTTTGTGAGTTGTATTCACTGACAATGGCAATAAAAGTCTTCTGATTCTTCTGAGTCTAATTAGGAACTTCATACAGTTGCTATTTTACTTGAAAATGAGGGCGACGCAAGCTGACGTCAATGAATATTTAATAAATATACTAAAACTAAAGACTAAAGGTGCAGCATGCTCCACGAATCAAACCCCAGACCTCATGAACAGAATGGACTCGGACTGAAGCGGAAGAAGGTTCCTGCACCGCATGTTGAGAACCCCAGGGACCGTATACATTTGTGTTTCCTACAGTCTACAGAAGTGCTGAGTGCTGCGGGCTGCCTCTGTCCACTCCTGCTCTGTTCCACCTGTCCTCCTAATGAGAGGAAGTGACAGGACGTCCCGACATGACTCATATACAACAACATCCGTCCTGTGTGTGTGTGTGTGTGTGAATATATTTATAGCATTGTAGGGACTAAAATCGAACAGACGCCCACTCACACGATGCGGACCTGCTTCCAAAAATGAGGTTTCCGTCCCCGCAATGTGATGAATACCCGTGCGTATATGTTGGGTTTCCATGCTTTTTGGGGACAACACATTGAGCATAGTCACCACTGTTCTAACCTTAGAGACACGTACCTTAAAAACATGAACAATTATTCACCGCAATGAGTTTATAAGCGCTTTTGACAAGTCTCCAAGACCATACCAGAGATGTGACGGTAAAGCCAACATCCACTACCATGCTAAGACTTACTTCCTGCTTAACGGATAATGAAATGCTTTATAATTAGATGGAGGCAGTGCACAGCGGACTTATTCTTACCTCAAGAGCTGCTTATACAATATATCTGTACTGAAACAAGTTGCTCAAATACGTGGAAAAGAAAATCGGGTGCAGGGACTTTAAAGTTAAGGCTTAGGTTGTTAGGCGAGAAGCGACTATGGTTGAGGTTAAGATCAGTCTCCGAGAAATGAATGGACGTCAATGCGATAACCCACGAAGCACGGAAACCCAACACGTTAGAGTGTGTGTGTGTCGGGGGGGGGGTCTGCTGTCCTCACACTCCACCCCCTCTGTCTGTCTGATGTCCTGTTTACCGGCCCGCCTCCCCTCTCCCCGTCTCCCCACAGACAGGCACATGTGTGAGGAGCCGAGCCACTGTACGGGCGGTGCACAGAAATAGCATCACAGGCTCAGAGAAATGAAGGGGTTTCTCTGGATCTGCAGCAGAAATGATGCTGCAAAATCTCTATACAGTATGTGGAACGTCCAAAAAAAAAATACTACAGGGCTCGTTTTAAATATGGGCTCGTGTCATTTTCATTATTTGCTCGGGTTGTAACATCTGAGTGAGGTTTGTAATGGTCTGTTATGTCAAAAGAGTCACTATATCATGGTTTGGGATGATGTCTGGTCATTTGGGGCAGAAGTAGCGGTTCGATTCTCACTCTTGACATGAACATCTGTAACAAAAAGCCCATTTGTTACCTAGATAAACAGCACATTTCACTATATGCACTTTAAATTGCACAAACACTACACAGATCTTTTAATATTGGCACTTTAAAAAAAAGACAGTTTGCACAGAAGGATTTTAAAATGTTTATTAACTTGTCTGCTTTTACCCATTTTTAGATCTGGAGACACAGTAGCACTTTAATTGAAGAGGACAAGGTTATGGCAAATTAAATTGGATAAGTGCAGCACATGTTTAAGAATGTGTTTAAGTGTTTGTGTGTATTGTGTAATTTGTAGTGTTTTTAGTGGAATAGTGTTTAAAAATGTTGAACTCACCTCCTGTATCTTGTGTCCAGGTTTCAAAGAGGTCCCAGGTGAAACGAGCTCCCTTTAAAAAGGTTCTGGGGCAGGACCAAGATGGGAAATGTGTGGGGGAGACAAGGCTGGGCGTTTTAAGTGGTTTAGGTATTTTAAGCATATTTGGTGTTGGTTTTATGGTTTGTGTGTATATATTTATAAAATGTATGTGGTGTATTGGTTTATTTGGTTTTTATGAAGGTTAGAGTTTAAAGAGCTAATGTTATCTTTTTTTTTAAACATCCCTATTAATCAACAGTTGGTGGAACAGTATAAAAGACCCTCCTCACCTCCAGTGTCTGTGCACGCTGGTGTTTAAGTATGTGTGTGAGTGGGGTGAGTGCCTGGAAAGGTGAAATATGACCATTTTAATCCAGCAAGTGCACATTCTGAGGACCATCCTTTCATTAACTGCAGAAGTCAAATTCTTTGTATAAGTGCGCAGGTAAGTCTGTTCAAATGTCTATAGTATCTCCTTCTTAGGGCACCATACCTTTATTTAACCAGGAGGTCCCACTGAGATCCAGAAAGTGTGGAGGAAAACACACTTGAATCAGAATAAAGTCCAGAGAATTTACAAAATCAAATAGAAGAACGCAGTACTACATATATATAAGGAGTCTGGGTTGACATTCCCCATGTAGAGACTGAAGTTTTTCGCCTATACAGTGAGTTTTATACACAAATTATACTGGTACGCTACTATCGTTTAGTCTTAGCACCTCTTCGTTGGTGCACGGGCCAACGGGTCTCTCGTGGCAAGTTTCACAGTCCAATCAAACTGTGACGAGCATCCTCCCAGGTCACAAGTCGTGACATCATCCCGATCACTAGTTCTTGTCCGATTTAGTTAGTTTGGTATTAGATACATTGGGATATCGTGCATTTGTCTCGACTTGTATCCATGAGTGTCACAGCTGTGGTCGGTCCTTATCGTCACTTGTCCTCACTACAGTAATGAACTATAGCAGTGCTTATGCAAAAAGCTAAGTACAGTCATTTATCCTGGTAAAATCACAAAATAGTAAATGATCCCAAGACCATGATGCTGCGTGAGAAAAAGGCTGATTTTTCCAGCTCAGTGAGGCACATTGAAAAGTAACTGGGAGAAGGACCGAACCCAGTAACTACCTGAGATGACCAAAGTACTCCAGAAGTTTCCCCAGTGTGGCTATGTAGATAAATATGAACCGGTGCTGTTTTCAGTCCAGTCGTTTTTAGTGATGTCCATCTAGGCCTGTTGAGCTTTTCTTTGTCTAGCCACGATGCTAATAGGTGTGATGGCACCCATTAAGAGCTGAAGGAAGTTGTTAAGTATGACTCAGGGCCTTAGACATCATCTCTCACAGATCTATGATAGGATATAATAGGAGGGCCATTAAAGGTCAAATTGGGTTGTTAAGGTGGAAACTGGAGACAATAGGTGTTTACAGTTTCAGAGTAGTTAGCTTCTCCGTTCAGGTAGATATAAGGCAGTGTCCACAAACAATCTGACCAGAACTGAAGAAGTGACTTGGATGAGCAGCAAAACGTCTTCACTCCCACAACTTTTCGTCCAGTTGACAGATTTAACTTTTGGCTTTTACTTTTTATGCCTATGGAGGAACATTTAGCAGTTACCATGGTGACACAATGCACATATTAGCAAACAAAAAGGCAAACAAAACATATTTTCTGTCGCCCATGATCCGTACAAGGGTACCCGGTCTTATTTAGGTGTTTGATTTTCAACAAAAAGATGAGAGTGACTAAAAAAAACTGTTGGCTGATGCTAGCTAGCATGTGACTGTAATTTTACATCTGAGGGACTTGTTTAACAGCACAAATCAGCTTAACCTGTTGTAGTTCAAACTCTTTCAGGTGAGATTGCGTTAAAATAAAGCTCAGATTAAAGTCTAACATGAGTAACAGAGCTTCAGACAGAGCAGTGCCTACAGTTAGCATCACGACCTCAAGGAATGTTGATAATATCAGCTGGAAAGTATCACTACAACATGAATTAAGTTACAATTCAGTTAAAGTGTTCAAAACTAGCACACCTGGCGGTCCCTTAGACTTTTTATATAAATGGACATGGCTAACCTGCTAGCTGCAATGTTCGACTCTGTTCACCAGTTCACTTTCTATTGAAAAACTATCGCTCCTCTTTCTGTAACTGCTGCTGTCAGGTTCGTCATTTCGGTCTTAAAATGTTCATACTTGCTCTACGGGATCCTGGCATTTTTATTTCATTTCATTATCGTGTCCGCAAGTCAAAATACAAACATTAACATCAGACAAATCAGGCGCCTTGTTCTCCCCCCGGAAACACTGCTAGCAAGTTGTAAGTTTAATGTAAGATGTAAGTTTAATACCATTTCCGTGTCTACCACTCGCACAGCTCTCCCTGCAGTGCGGCTGAGCGGAGGGGCAGTGCTCGGCCAGTCCACTCGTGTTGCGCTGAAGTATCTTTAATTGCGCGCAGTATAAGCCCGTAGTACTTCCCGGCCTCTCTGTGGACCGCAGCTCTGAGCCAAGGTGACAACGTGCCCTTCGTCTGACTCATTATTTCCACACGTTTAATGAGAATTTCCTCAGTCCTGGTGAAACGCAATTACACATGGCCTATGGCGCCGCTAACACCTCCAACAACTGCACCAGAGGAGAGGCGCTGTACTTCACCCTGCAGAGGTGTATAGTGCTACAGAGCGGAGCACGTGACTTTCCGATCAAATCCATCCACTTACGATATTTTCAGATTATATATTGATACTATGCAGCTGACGTCATCAATATTGGGGGTATGATGCTAACCGTAGGCACTGCTCTGTCTGATACTTTATTAGACTTTAATGTGAGCTTTATTTTCGCACAATCTGACCGGAAAGAACTGACGTATTTGGAGCTACAACAGGTGAGCCGATTCGCGCTGTTATCCAAGTCCCTTGCAAATAAAATTACAAGCTAGCTAGCATTAGCCAACCGTTTTTCCAGTTACTCTCGCTCAGCTCTTTGTTGAAAATCAAACCCCTAAACAGGACCATCGTATTGATCACAGGCTCCTGAAAATGTGTTTGTAAATCAATTTTGTATTTTTTTCTTTCCTTTTCAGACGATCTAAAAACGTATTATTATTATTGCTAACGTGTGTTTCCATGGTAACTGCTGAACATTCTACCACGCACATGTAGAACACCCCCAGCCTGATGTCACTGCAGAAAATTGAAATGAGATATGAATTATGTCATCAGCTACGGTAAAAGTATTTTGTCTGACTAAACATGAGGTAAGTAGGTTCTTCTTAAGCAAATCTTTTTTTAACTTTTATATTATCATTCGGTGTTTTATGTTGCAGTTTATCACCGAAGAAAGTTCCTGAGTAGTTTGTGAGTCAGAGGTCATGATCAAGATGGTCCTGACCAAGCCGAGCTCAAGATCTGGAGCTGTGTCCCCAGGTTTAGAAGGATGGGTCAAATACTTTCTCTGCAGGAGCAATAAAGTTCCTGATCTGAAACTTGAAGATACTGTATGTAACTTTCTCGAGGGGAACATCACCTGCCTGATTCCCTTGAAAGTGAAAGTTAAAGCCTGGAGGAAGCCCAAACAAGACACAGGTAGAACATGTAAACTCCACACTGAAAGGTCCAGGATTAAGAGCCTAAACCTTCTCGCTATGGGGTGTGAGTGGCCACCGTGCCGCCAAATACGCCTTAAACTAAAAGCCCATTACACTAAATTCTCTTTCACATCCATCTACATTTGGAAGAACCAGCCTAATGGAAAGTCACTTCTCCTGCCAACAAAATGTGTAAATGGCACACACTTAAGAATATATCTGAATATGTTAATATTTAAGATACTAAATGTCCCATAATCAATCAGTCAATATCAATTTATTTGTTCCCAATGGGGCAATTTAAGCACATCGAGTAGTAAATACAATAATTGAAAGCTCAAACAAAGATCTCAACATGTATGATCATCAGAGCCTGTGAGGAGAGTAACAGCCATCAGGACAAAGGTGTGTGTCCTGCAGTATCACAGCAGCCTCCAGGGGGCGTTAGGTGAACTCTGGCTACATAAAAGCCTCTGCTAAGCCTCACTCTCTCTCCGCTCTGTTGTGTCGGTGATGAGACGGGACATCCTGTGAGGAAAGTCTTCTGCCATATTTGGTGTAGAAAGTCTGTAGCATTTCAGAGCTAGCGGGTGAGCACAGATCGCCCCGTGCAAGGTCACCATGGATACGGGAAAAACAAACTGCTCAAATCACACAGTGCAATAGTCCTTAGCTTCCGACCCTTTGAACTTCTTAGGTGAAACGTTCAGTAAAAAATGTAAGATCACGATTTTAAAAGTTTAAATGTGTCCTCAGCATTTGACCCATCCTTTAATGCCTCTGGGACGTCCTGTCTGGAGAAGTGAGTGGAGCACCTAGCTGGAGGACACCGGGACACAGGTAGAACATGCAAAACAGTTTTAAGAACAAGGATTGGGATGATTTTCTCACATAAAACAAAAAGAGATAGAATTTAATAGGACAGTAAAGACACACCCATCGATGTCCTTGGATGTTAAAATCCTGGATGAACTCACTGCACCAGAATATGGAAATGAAAACGCTCCTAAAATGTCCGGCTGATTTTATTAGTGCTTCTTGAGCTAATGTAATCCTTTTATGCTGTCATTTATGCTAGCTCCAGCGTGAGTACTGTCTCCTCCACGCTGACCTCAGGCAGTACTTTTTTGAATGCGTGCGTCTGCTGCCACTGTCACTGTAGTACCAGACCTGTGTGAATCACTCGCTGCCAAGGTCCGCTCGTGATTCAAGAGCCGGGCACATCCACCGCGTCTCCGGCCAACTGCATTATGGGAATATATCACCGGGCTAGTAAAAGTGCTTCTGTCCGTCTGGAGCACTGAGCAATACAAGTGGACGCACAGAGGGGTGGGGCTTATGGAAGAAAAATCACTTAGTCGGATTGTGTGAAGTTTTAGAACGCATATGGACGGCTTTCTAACGATAATATGGAAAAAAAAAAAAGGGTTGTCAGAAGTATCAAAAAACACTGCTAGTAATCGCTACTAAAACTATCAAAACTAGACACTCATTTGAGCAAGTATCGATACTAAAAAAGTCACATTGACAGGACAGAAATGAACCTTTCCTGAACAGCTTTAGAACGATCTTAAGCTGTATCAGAACAAGTATAAGACATAGACTAGTATACACCCATGGACCACTATCACCCTACTGGACGACTGAGGGATTACACAGATATAAGGCCACATGGGAATAGAAAAGAAAGTACTATGATTTAATGTTGAAAATTCTATTGGCTGTATAAAAAGGGTGTTTTTTTTTTTTTTTTTTATTATCATCATGGTATCGGAAACAGTATTGAGTATCAGGTCTATTTCTTAGTATTGTGACAAAAACACTATCTACTGTGTTTTTTAAATGTCATCTTGCTTCACCAACATTCATTCAATGTTTTATAAATCTCAAAAGCAATATCTCTTGGGTGAAGATCTCAACTGAAATTAATAACGACAACTAATTAAAAATAGCTAGGTTAGTGTACTATTATATATGTGTTGCAATCATGTAGTTACTTTACCATCCATCCATTTTCCCAGGACCTATTCGAACCCTCAGCCTGGGAGAGATCACCAGATTACTCAAACGTGCATGGATGACATGGAAACCCTCTCCAGGCCTGTTTTTGATGAGGGAACAATGTTATAACATAGTAGAAAGGTCAAAAAAGTCCATCCATCCATTTTCTTCTGCTTACCCGGTGCCAGTTCGCGGGGGCAGCAGTCTAAGCAAGGACTCCCAGACTTCCCTCACCCCAGACACGTCCTCCAGCTCCTCCAATGGGACCCCGGGGCGTTCCGAGGCCAGCTGAGAGACATAGTCCCTCCAGCGTGTCCTCGGTCAACCCTGGGGCCTCCTCCTGGTGGGACACGCCCAGAACACCTCCCTAGTTACTTTACAACAAGTGTATTCCAATACGATTTTATGCAACTTCAAACTGAGGCGGCGTGTGGCTCTGCGGTTGGAGTAATCACCCACCAACCCGAAGGTCAGTGGTTCAGCGCCAAAGTCTTCGTGTGCTTCGGGCAAGACGGTTCCCCAACTTTTCTTAAAATGAATGGTGGTTTTTAGCATTTGGAAAAGTGCTATAAAAGGCTAATACATTGTTCAATATCCTCAACATAATATTGATTTGCTAAAACAGCTCTTGGAAGTACAATTTCTTTAAAGTTATACTAAAGTCATGACTGCACTTTCTGAGCAATGCGCTGATGGGGAGGGGCGGGGCTCTGTAGAAGGTTTCTTAGGGGTGAAATTGTGATTGGTAGTTGAGGTGATGTCATGTCATCCATCTTAGAGAGCCACTTCATTAGGCTAATGGAAGGTCCGGGCACGCGCTGCACCGCTTTGCTCGCGTGTGTGTGTCGTTCGTAGACTGTCCTCTGCGGCGATGGCTGCGTCCAAGGCTAAAGTGGTTATGAAGACTGAGGCTCTTTTATTGGCCGGGCACGGGGCCATTATACTGGATGGACAGTGTGTGTGGCTGTGTCAGAGATAAGTAAAAGCTCGGGTTGGGTGCTGTGGGGGAATGTGTGTGGAAATGTCCAGCTCTTGTCTCCAGGCAGGGTTTGTCTGAAGCTCCACACTGAACCTGGAGCCTCGTCCACTACACACTAGTGCTGGCACAATAGTAAAATTTCTTGATTTTGATGCTAAGGAATAGACTCGATACTCAATACTGATTCTGATACAATGGCAATAAAAAACGACTTTATTTAGACAATATAATTTGATTTTCAACATTAAATCATAGTACTTTCTCTTATATTCCCATGTGGTCTTATATCTGTGTAATTCCTCAGTCGTCCAGTAGGTTCATAGTGGTCCATGGGTGTGTACTAGTCAATGGCCGTGTCTCAGTTCACCAAAAATTCACCAAAGTGCCCTTAAATGCGCCTTTCGAGCGGCGTATTTAAGTCGGGCGGGTACTGTCGGTTTCTGTTCTTGTTGCATGAGGAACAGGCGCAGAGGCTCGGGAATCGTTCTGTAGATTTTTATTGTACAGTCGGGTTAAAGGCAGCGTCAAACAGCAAAATTCAAAATGCAGAGCAGAGTCCGAGGCAAGTCCAGGGCAAAGTCAGAAATGCAGAGTCAAAAGATGCAGAGGCAAAAGGGCAGAGTCCAGGGCAGAGTCCAGGGCAGAGTCCACCAAAGTGAGATTACACCAGTGTTTTAAATCCTCCCAGAGACAATACCTATCGTTAAGAGATGCAAAAATGTGACCTTGGCCAAAATGTAACGGTTATGAGTGTTCTGCGATTACAAGAAATGACACTGTTATATGGGGAAAAAGAACGTCTTGTAAGTAATGTATTACATCTGTATTGTTCACAGTACTTCGACCTGCACTTCGAACAGTACATCGAATGGTGCGTGTGGCGAATTGGGACATGGCCTATGTGTCTTATACTTGTTCTGATACAGCTCAACATCATTCTAAAGCTATTAAGGAAAGGTTCATTTCTGGCCTGTGCATGTGACTTTTTAGGATTAATACTTGCTCAAATGAGTATCTAGTTTTGTTAGGAGTTTTCGTATCGATTAGTATCTGATTTCCGTTTGACAACCCTACTCGATGTTTCCTTACAAAACAGTCTATTACCAGTTGTTTTCCTCGTATCGGCAGGGCTGACTTACCTAGAACAGCAAATGTGATGTTGGTGAGTAAAAAAAACTCATGAGAATCCATCTTGAGCTGTTCCCGCTGTTACAATTAGGGTAAAACTTCCACTGGGTTGGAGCGATTGACCATTTGCAAACATGGCAAAGAAGATGGACGTACTTTGGTTGCCTGAGCAGCCAGTCTCTTCTGTATTCTGAAGGGTCTCGTCCAACTACAGCTGCTAATTTGTATCATGTGTCTCAAATGCGAAATCATCTCTCCAAAATTTGTGTATCATTCAGAACGAAATGTATAACTTCATTTACCTGACAAATATAAGAGTTTGGTGCTTCCATTTTTGATTCTGCAGAAATCAGCTGTGTCTCAATCCTCCTTCGTTTTCTTTTTTTTTACTGGTAAGACGCCATGTTTGCTGTTACCTGAATGGACCATGCTTCTCTCTGATTGGTTAATCTGCCTGTCGATCACGCCCTCTGGAATCGGGGATATGATTTCAGATCCACGTGTCTTTGTAATGTTTTGTCAAAGCGTGTGGTTCTGGCTGGACAGGTACTTTGTCCTATTTTAGCAGAAATACCACTGCTACAACAATCCAAGGTTTTTGGTTTTTTGGGTTTTTTGGGTTGTTTTTTTTGCCGAGGGAAGAGCTTTGTGCATTTGTGGGTTGAAAAATGATTTATGTTTTTCTCTTTTGTGATGCTTCAATCAATCATTTTAATATTAATCATGTAATAATCTGGATTGGGGCTTTTTCTGATCATTTTCTGATCAGTCTGGCTTCTACCAAGTTAATGATTGACAGCTTCACCAATTAGACACATGGCCTGTTTATGTGTTACAGAAGTTATACATTTGGTTCTGATACAAGTATATTTGAGATCAGATGTCTTTTGCATTAGAGACGCATGCTACCACACAGCAGCTGGGACCGGACGGGCAAAAAAACTGTCTGAGAAATGGTTTGCTGCTCCTGCATTTCCCTGTAGATTATGTCCATAATAAATATACAAAAAATAAATCCTCCAATGTGTTACTAGGCCGTTGAAACAGCTACATTACAACAAAAATCTGGGCAACAATAGCTCAGGTGGAAAAGCGCTGTATAAAAACGTGACCATTTACCAAAAATCTGCATATTAAAAGTAGTAATTTGACCTGCCTCTGTCTCTATTAAGGTGGGACTAAACACCGAAACTCCTCCCACCACCACATTTCAAATAGAGCTGCTAAACTGGGGAGTACCTGGAGGACTCAATGAGAGGAGGGGCGGGGTCTGGACATATGAGGAACACTGTGATTGGTCTAACATGTGTCCACACGTCAAACTCCGCCTCTTCAGCCAGATGTTTGTGATCAGAAACAACCTGACTGTAATTGGGGCAGTCCTGTGTGATGTCACATAGTACTTGAAATCGCTGCGGCCACCGAAGTTACTCACAGTTTTAACGTTTTTTTGACCAGAAAGCTGCAAATTTACCTAGTTTGTTCTACATTGCCAAAAAAAAACCAACTAGGAATAGTAGATAATGCTATTAAAACACACTATGGCATTAATATACACAGTTTAGTAGTAAAAAAACATGGCTTAAGTGTTTAGTTCCACTTTAAATAGATAGATAGGTCCTGCTGAGCCTTTTCCAGAATGTGTTGAACAAAAGCGTTTGGTTTCAGCAGCCGCCTGTGTTCTGCTGACAACACAGCAACCTCATCAATTATTCAAATGGGAGAAAATTGCTTGTTACACTGGCTGATATAATTAGGCTGCACTAGTAAAAGTATCATTTGCAATTTCTGTCTTAAAACAACAGGTCTGGGTCACAAATTCAATCTGTCCCTGTTGTGACGGGGGAAGGGAGTGTATTGTATCAAAAATCTACTAAAAAAAAAGATTGTTCAGTGTTAGACGGCAAGTCAGAAATGAGAAAAAGTGAGTGAGTGTTGTCAAGATGCTAAAATTTCAAACTCGATAGCGACAGGCCCCAGGAAGAACTGCATCTGGGGGTTTTTTTTGTGCTTTTTTTCCCAGTAGCTAATGGAGATTTAAATAAAAACCAATAAACGATACAAAGACATTCACTTAATGCTCGAATCTGATTATGAAAACACAATGAAGATGAAAAATGCTCCCTTTTTATGAATAGAATGTAATTTTCTTATACAAAGTAACAGTACTTACTTTATCTTAGCATGAAGTCTCATATTTCTTTTGCTAAAGCTCAAAGTCATACAAAACTGTTCAGGAAAGCTCAAATTTCTATTTCGTACATGTGATTTTTTTGTAGTATCGATACTTGATACTTGATAATGAGTGATTTGTTTCGATATTAGTTTTAGTATCTGATTTTTGATACGTTTGACCACCTCACAGTGAACCAAAATTTCACAATCTATGAACATGTTTCGGCGTTATGGTGCTAAATAAAACAATTAATAAAACAGAGAAGAGTAGAGAGTATTGTTGGGCTGTAGGTCAGGGGTGTGGGCGGCAGGGAGGCTGTTACAAAGAATTACTATATCGACATATTGTTCACTAAATGACAGCTGGAACAATATATTTTGGGGTTCAGTATTTATTGTGTGTACATTTTCTGGGGAGTGGGGAGATTTGGGGTGTTTTTGTTGTAATATAATAACATTTGAGCTATAATAGGTCTGTCTTCTGATCGTCTCTACTGTATTCTTGGGGTTGAGCTCCAGGTTGTTGTTGCAGCCGGTCCACCTCCATTTTGTGGCAGACTCATCGCTGTCCGAGATGTGGCCCATGAGAGTGGTGTCGTCTCAAACTGGGTCAGCTTTATGGAGTGGTGGCTGGAGGTGCAGTAGTTGGTGTATAGAGAGAAGAGCAGGGGGAAAGTACACACCCCTGTGGAAAACCCTGTGAAAAAATAAAAAAATAAATGAGGAAAAAAAATACAAATGCAATAACCATTTAGCTAGAAACTAAATACATTTGACAATGTTAGATTTTTTTTTTTTTTTTTTTTTTTTTTTTTTTTTTCAAATTGCAAAAAAAAAAAAAAAAAAGTAAAAATTAAATGCATACTAACATTTACCTTTTTTTTTTTTTTTTTTTTTTTTTATTTAAATACATTATAAATACATACTAACATTTACCTTTTTTTAATTTTTTTTGTATTTAAAAAAAAAACAAAAAAAAAAAATTTAAAACATACTAATATTTACTTTTTTTGTATTAAAAATACAAAAAAAAAAAAAAAAGTAAAAATTAAAAACATATTATGTATTACTTTTTTTGGTATTTAAAAAAAAAAAAAAAAAAAAGTTAAAATTAAAAACATACTAATATTTACTCTCTCTTTTTTTTGTATTTAAAATGCAAAAAAAAAAAAAAGTTAAAATTAAAAACATACTAATATTTAAAATCTGACTACCTCTTCGACCTCATTTCCATTTCAGCCCATGGAGGTGACTTTACGGTGTCCCGGTAGATCATTAGCTGTACAGAGTAGAAGGAAATCCTCGGATATATGTGTATTTGGATATTTGCACAGTCTTTTATGAGAGGGCTGAGTCCTTGTTTATTCTGCCAGAGTTCCTCCATTATCTCAGTAAACAAAGCCAAAAGAGCGATACGCCGCACTCGCTCTCTCGCCACAGAATATTTGCAGAATTCTTCTTGCATTAGACCACATAATCCAATCAATATGTTAATATGTCCATCTGCCTCCCTCTCTCTCTCTCTCTGTTTCTCCTCTCCCTCTTTCTCACTCTCTTCTCTCTCTCCTAAAATGGCCTGAATTCATGACTTTTAGATGTGAATTTTAATCTTGATTTGTGGCAGTTTTGACTAGTATCAGTTTATCGAGTTTGTTCTTGTTTCTAGCTGTATTTTAAAAAAGACAAAAAAAAAAACACGTTATGGACACGTTCACTCATTTAAATAAATAATAAAATAATAATAATAGTAAATAATGAAATACATAACTAACTAAATAAATACATAACTTGTCAGAAATACTACAACCGCAAAAAAAAAAAATTAAATTAAATATTTACTAGTCTAGAAATAACACTGGCCCATCCAATCGTGTTCAACCTACAATAAGACAAAGTTAGTATTTCATTTGAAAATCTATTCTATATATATATCTGCTCAGAAAATTTCAGTTTTCACCTACCCCCTACACCCGCCCATTTCCCTAAACTAACTTGCACGTATATATTTTTAAAACACACATATTTCGGGTCATGTTGCATTGCAGTTTTTCAACAATAAAAACCGGTCGATGAAATCCACTGCTAGGGTCAAACGCAGTGATGAAGAGGCGGAGCTTATCTATCCAGCATTTTTAATGAAGACAATGGCTCCTTTTCTATTACTAAGCTGTTTTAAATCTATGTTATAGTCTGTTTGTGGTCATTTATTTCTAAGTACTATAAAAACATATGTCTTTGCCTATAATGTGCCATTTTTATATCTATATGTATATTTATATATGTCGTTTCCTCATCACAAACACACCTGAAGTTTTTGTTTCATTCACACATGTTTCACACACAAACCCTGCATATTAAGGCTGAGTTCTTCTCTCAAACAGAAAACGCTCTGTTCCACCTTGTGATGTCATCATGTGGTAATACAGGAAGTGCTCCACTGTGTTTTTAAACTCCACACTTGGGTGATTTCAGCCCTGGAGTTTCCTCACCCCTTAACTAAAAGAAAAGGGTAGGTTTTAACTTGAAAACTACCACAACATGACATCACAAGGTGCATCAGAGCATTTTTAGCTTTGGAGGTGTAGACAGAACTGACTTAAAGCTCCCAAGAAACTATTTTGTGTAATATAGGGTCTTAAAGCCATTTTTTTCCCATGTGACGTACAGTTTTTGCTCTGTAGTTAGTCTGTCTAGCTGCTCCATGCTTGTGCCTACATTCTCCCTCTTATTGCATGTGAGAGGAGGGGCCGGTTGTTCTGTCCAAAAGAGGAGGGACCGGTTGTTCTGTCCATAAGACGAGGGGCCGGCTGTGCTGGGCTCGGCCGGCTGGGAGACGCTAGACCGCAGTGGCCTTTAGCGCCTTGGCCTGTCCCCGGTTGCGCATCGATTTTGTGCCGAGCCTAGCAGCGCGGCGCTAACCTTGAGCTAAGCTAGCGTAATGAGATGGCATCTGACGGAATCGACTGCTACCTGACAGGGCTGACACCTCCGCCGCAGAGGGACGGGGGAGGGGGGACTTGTCTTTATACTGCCAAGCAAAATAAACAAAATAATTAACTAACATATCTACTGCTTGAAGTATTTATTTAATGGTTTCAAATATGCCTAGAACCTCAGATATGATACGGTTTAGGGATTAGCCAGGTCAGGATAAAGCGAGTTGGAATCAGGACTGAACTGGGACTGAACTAGGTCTGGATCAGGACCAAACCAAGTCTTAACCAGAACAGTAGCCACCAATAATGTAAAAATGTTATCCAAGTTTAAAGGGCCCATACTGCACTATGTTCTGATCTGTTATAATGTTGTTTCATCATTAAAAACAGACCTGGAGTTGTGTTTTGTTCCATTTACACATGTTTAACACACAAACCCTGCACATTTAGACTGAGTCCTTCTCTCAAACTAAAAACACTCTGTTCCACCTTGTGATGTCATGTGGTGAAACAGGAAGTTCTCTAATATGTTGTTTGTTCGTTCTTCACTAGAATAGTTTTGATTATTCCTTCCCTGGATCAGCCAATCTCTGCTGAACAAAAGGTAAAATGCAGCTGCCACCTTGAAAATGACCACTTTATGACATCACAAGGTGGAACAGAGTAACAATGCAGGATTACTCAAACACGTGTGAATGAAACAAAACACAACTCCAGGTATTTTATTTTCCGGAGTATAAGATAAGATAAGATAAGATAAGATAAGCCTTTATTAGTCCCACAGTGGGGAAATTCCAGCATTGCACCGCACACATAGAGAACAGGCACACATAGAGAACAGAAGAAACAGGGTAATAGATAAATAGAAATAATTTAAGAAATAGACTCAAATATAAAACTCTATTATACACATATATATACATATAGATATACAAAGTGGAAGTGATAAAGTGACTTGAGTATTGCATTTGTATAGGTTGCATCTGAGAATAAGTCGCACCCCTGGTCAAACTATGGAAAAAGTGCGACTTATAGTTTGGAAAATACAGTATTTTTTTGAGGAGGGAACTTCAATTTTGCATAATATGAGACGTTTAAATGTCATAACAGACCAATAATGTAATAGAACTTTAGCGAGCCAGTAATGTAATGGCGCTTTCACAATAATTACTTCTATCATTGGTTGTAGTTCTTACATTATTAGACTCTTTTGTACAAGTCCCTCCACATCCTGGTCCCCGTATACCTCCTGAGCTCCTCCACCACCTCACACCCACCTGCTCTCCTGCTCTCCTGCTCTCCTGCTCTCCGATCGGCCGATGCCAACCTCCTGTCTCCCCCCATCAGGACTAAACATAAGACCCGGGGGAACAGGACTTTCTCCACTGCTGCCCTCACCCTCGAGAACTATCTGCCCAAACACATTAGAGCCTCATCCGCACTCAGCCTTTCTTCAAAAAAAAAAAAAAAAAAATCCCTTAAAACTGAGCTGTTCAAACCTGCCATCAAATAAGTGCATCTTGTTTCTTTCATTTGTGTTTTGTCTTGAACTGTGTGAAGCATCTTTGAGTATCATGAAAAGCATAATACAAGTGTTATGTATTTTTTTTTTTATTTAATTAAATTAGATTTAATTTCACTTGATTTAATTAAATTTAATTACATTTTATTTAATTAATTAATTTATTTATTTATGTATTTATTTATGAGAAAAGTGTATAAAGTGTGTGGTGAGGCCTTAAAACATATGTAACAATTATAAAAAATAAAGCTGACTACTTTGGATTTTTCCTATTGTGAGTTATTTTTTTAGATGATAAACGAGGGACCACTGTACTTCACAAATATTCGTCAAGTAGAAGCACGAAGTAGCTGTCCAAGAAATTACTTTCGGGAAACTGCTACTCAATTAAGCGTAACGGTCAGGACAAAACATATGATTTATAATTTGAAGTTAATGTAATTGGATGGATTTAATTTATTTTATTTTAATTTAATTTAATTTTATTTTATTTTATTTTATTTTATTTTATTTTATATTTTAATTTATTTAATTTTATTTTATTTTATTTTATTTTATTTATTTAATTTTATTTTATTTTATTTTATTTTTTTTATTTTATTTTATTTTAATTTTATTTTATTTATTTTATTTTATTTTATTTTATTTTTATTCATTCGACAGGTACAGTGTACATTAATGAACATTCCTGTAAATGTACCAGATTTAACCACAAGGCAAATTTTCATCCTTAGTCCCTGGACAGATGTCATGGTGTCACCCTAAAAAAAGGAGGTTAAGAACAAAATATTTACACCACTATTTACAACATTAATCACTCACATCCTCGCACACACGTTCAGTATTTACATGCACATTCATTTATACAAGACGAGACAACAAACTTTTAGACATGATTAAAGACAAACATGAAGCACACAGAGAAAATCAATGTGAGCACATTTGATTCTTAAGTAGCCACTGTTTTAAATGAGTTTTAAAATGATCATAAGATGTGACTCCTCTAATACGATGAGTCTGGAGCTCCACTGATGTGACTGAGAAAGACGACTGTCCAAAAGAGCTTTTTCAGAATGGGATTACGCAGTCCCCTCTAACTGCCCCCCTGAGTGACCCGCTTTGAGGACGATCTTACTGAAACAAACTGAGCCAGTGGAGGTGAAGACAGAGCATTAATAATTTTAAACAGGAGACACAGATTTGTACATTTGAGCATGTTGTCCCAGTTCAGAAGATTAAGTTTCTTTAGTATTGCACAGTGATGATATTGAATTGGTTTCTTGTCCAGTGTCTTTATGGTTCTTTATTATAGAGATTCAAGCGGTTTGGGGGTAGTGCTGTTTGTGGAGAGGATCATAGCGTTGTTGAGGTCTGATGAAACGATAATACAACATTAAACATTACACAAAGAAAAAACTGAGAAAAAAACCCAAAATCATCATTATCTGAAGGAGCAGAGCAAGAAAGCCAAATGTTCAAATCGTTTCATATCGTCGACATAAAGCTTTTGTCACTTTAGACTTACTCACAGTGGAAAGAGGAACCACAACTTTTATTCAAGTAAAAGTACTGTTACACTGTCAAATATATTACCGTATTTTCTGGAGTATAAGTCGCACCAGCCAAAAAATGCATAATAATGAAGAAAAAAACATGTATGTATGAGGATAAGTCACACTCCCGGCCAAACTATGACAAAAAAGTGCGACTTATATAGAAAATACGGTACTCAAGTATAGAAGTAAATGTATGAGACTGAAAACTTAAAATATAAATGAAACAGGCAGGGTAAACTGGATTATATATCTAAACGAATAGGTCACTTTTTGAGCATGTTTGTTTTGCGTTTGCGTTTTCTTCACTCCGAGCATGTCCAGTAGTGATGGGACATCTTAACGAGGACTTCGTGTCAGGACTAAATCACGACTAAACCAGAAGGCTAAAGGATGGCCGCGCTGTGGGTCTGTGCGACGTGTGTGGACATGTTACTGTAGGTGTCTGACTACATTCTATCTCTATCTGTCTAAAGCGTCATACCTCGCACATGCTTGGCTGACAGCGTCCCGTTTTACCGGTCTCGCTCCTCCTCTCCATCTGATAAACTCTACAGCAGCCATCAAACTCATGACACAGGTACGACCAAAACAGATCCTGTGTTTATTTTTGGCTGAGGAGCTGATACTTGAGGAGACACTGAATAGGTCTACTGGAAAAAAGAGATATGTAAAGAGATATCCATGTGAATGTTGTTTTAATATTGTGTAAAAGACCCCACATTTGCATAGGACAGACATGTCAAACTCAGGCCCGCGAGCCAAATTTGGACCTTGATATAAATGTATTTGGCCCACGAGATCATATGAAATATGTATTAGAGCTGTGAAAATAATATTTACATTTAAAAGGAGCTCAAAACCTACATATATAGAGACATTATTTATTTAAAAATGTATTTTTCATTGTTAATGCTAGTTCCGAATTCAATGTTCCGGATTCAATGTTTAATTTGGACTTAATTTAATTGGAAAGATTTAAAAATGAGACATTATACATGAAATAATGCACAGATTATATTATTATTATTATTATTTATTATTAATCTGATGTTTTTCAAAGGATAGATCATATGAAAATTATGATTATATTATAGACTAAAAACTAGTCAAGTAGAAGTACAAAAACTGTTGAAGAAATTAATCATATCTGAAGGAGCAGAATGAAAGAAACACAAATGTCATACATATCGTCAACAGAAAACTTTTGTCACTTAGAGACACCAAAACTTTCACACTGTCATATTACTCAAGTATAAAAGTAAAAATATGATAAAACCCAGGACGAAACCCACCAGGCACAAGGAGAACATGCAAACTCCACATAGAAAGACGTGGGCAACCTCCAAACCTCCAACCTCAAAGAGAGTGCTAGTTAAGTTTTGCTATCTCCTTCAGTCAAAAAAGTGACTCGACCAGGCAGATTTGGGGTCAGGTCTGTGGAGAGGCGTGCTCGTTCACAGTAACATCTTTATGCATCTGTGAAGGTTTTTGAGCAGGGAAACACCTGTAATAGAATGTTACCAGAGGAATAATACATGCACATATTTCAGGTAACAGCATCTCCGTGGAGAAAAGGAGCTGTTGGACCCACAAAAAACACTACATTGCACCTTTATAAATATCTGCTGCAAAACTTGAGATTTCACCTTGTGTAAATATATCGGACTGAAAAGTACAGACTTAAACAGCAAACATGCACACAACTGGCATCTCATTTATTTGTTATAATGTACTTGCAACCCGTTTTTTTCATTGTGACATTATTCCTGAACATTTGAAACAGAATTTTAGAGACAAGGAGCGAGGCAGATCACTTTGGAGACCCAAAACATGACCTCAGTTTATTCACTAGAAGAGGAGAGGGTGAAGTGCGGGAAAAACCACAATATATACAGACCATGGTGAAAAACGAGTTGCAGCAGTGGTTTGTATTTCACAATTTTTGGCTTCTTTCAATGTCGAGCGAAGCCAGCTGAGGTGGCTCGGGCAAAATTTTCAGGATGCCTCCTTGGGCATGTCCCACCGGGAGGAGGCCCCGAGGAAGAACCAGGATATACAGGAAGGACTATGTCTCTCGGCTGACCTGGGAATGTCTTGAGGTCGCACCTGAGGAGCTGGAGGACGTGTCTGGGGTGAGGGAAGTCTGGGAGTCCCTGCTCAGACTGCTGCCCCCCACGACTGGCCCCGGATAAGTGGAAGAAAAAATGGATGGATGAATGTACTTTTTGGACCTTTCTACCATGTTTATAACATATTTCCCTCATCAAAAACACCTGGAGAGGTTTTATATGTCATCCGTGCATGTTTGAGTAATCTGGTGATCTCTCTCAGGCCCAATTCGAACCCTCCTTGCGGTTAGATGCAAGATTATGAGCCCACAAGCCTACATCATCCATGCTGCCACACGACAATTTCTAATAGATATACAAAAGCAGGATACAAACATGTTCTTTTTTTTTTTTTTTTCAGCAAATATAGCATTTTCAAAACAGTAAAAAGGTAACACAGCGATCGAAATATATTATGTGTTAGCAGTTAATACCCGATAGAAGCGTAATAACCCCTCTTTCTTTATCTATGACCCAAAGCGTCGTGTGGAGCTGGCGGCTGAAATATACAGACAACCTAATCTCCATCCGGACCCTTAGCCCCCGCTGCTAATAGAACCAGTGCAGATGGATCTGAGGGAGCTCCCCCATGACACATTCAATACATTTACAATTACAGCTGCAGGTAGGAGCAACATTTGTTTTACTAAAATGACACGCTGCCCCTAATCGCAATGTGACTTTTCAATTCCAATATGTATATGGTGTTTGCCTGTGGATCTGTGCATAATTCATTTCAATATGCAGAAGATATTGAAATTGTGTATCCAGTTTATTCAAATATGCTCAATGAAATTACTGTGTAAAACTGAATGGTACAGAGGCCAAATATTTGTTACTTCACCATGTTATGTTTGGGCAGTTTTTGTCCTGTATATATATTTTTAATTGCCTGTATTTTAGTAGTATTTTTCCCGTTTTAGTTCATCGAAGTTAGTCAGATTTTTCCTTATATTTTTCTTATTTCTAGTTAGTAATTTGTTGATTTAGAATTATTTTATATATGTTTAGTAAAGTAATTTTAGTAGTTTTGCGCCTTGTCCTTTTGTTTCAGACATTTTGGTAAAATCTTTGTCCACTGATACGAAAGTTGGCGGTTCGAATTCCGCTCTTGACATAAACATCATTAGTAGAGCCACTGACCCACAGGTTGATGGTGCGGTTCCAGTTCCCACAGATGAATGCTGTCGTTGTGTCCTTGGGCAAGACACTTAAAACACATCACCCCCAGTGTCTGTGTACACTGTTGTATGAACGTGTGTGAATGGGTGAGTGGTTCCTTGATGTAAAGTGTTTTGAGTGACTTGAAGGTGGAAAAGCGCTACATAAAAATGTGACCATCTACGCCGAATCCTTAGGTTTTTGTTAGTCTAGCTTCTTCCTGTTTGACCTGCTGAGTCTGGACGTACATATGTAAATATGCCACATTTTAGCCACAGGCTAGTTTCCATCGGTTGTCAATGGACAGGTTGATGGTCACACTTAAAATAAATCATATCATCAACATAAAGCTTTGTCACTAGTAGATTAAGAGTTTAACTCAAGTAAGAGTAAAAGTCTGAGGCACAACACTAAAAATATAAATATAACAGGCATTGTAAATGGGGATAAAGCACAACACCCAGGGACCCATCTCCAGATCTCGAGCTAGTCTTGGTCAGGACTAAGATGGTGGAATTGACCTATTGTGATTTTTCTGAGTTGATGGAGGAAACCCACACAGACACAGGGGAGAACATGCAAACTCCACACATAGAAGGGCTGAACCAGGAGTCGAACCTGGAAACTTCTTGCTGTCAAGTGAGAATGCTAGCTTGCTTAATATTTGGCTTATTTTTCCCAACCAACCCTCCTGGCTTTGACCTTTAGTGTAATTCAAGCCGTCTTTATGCACTGGGCACTTTGTCACTCGCACGCATAACATTAGCCGTCTTCAATGCTGCGATAATTAAAGCGAATGATCTAAACGAGCCGCCAGGGAGCTGTCCCATAGCCCCTCCTCCTCGTGTGTGACGGCCATTTTGAAGAGATGATGTATATTTGTGTGTAAGGGCCGTGAGCATTAGTGAGCGAGGTAATAGAACAGTCACGGACATGGGGTTAGCATTGATCCATCTGTGTGCATATTAGGAGGAGCAGGCTAAACGGTGAACAGGCACAGGCCTCTCAGTCATGGTGAGGGCTGCGCAGCTAATACAGGACAACAAATGAATTGTGGTGTTGGAGTTGTTTAATCTGACTGTTGCAAAATTAAGGATTTACAGTTGTCCCTCACTATATCGCAGTTCACCTTTTGCGGTCTCGCTGTTTCGTGGATTTTTTTCGTGCAATTTTGCATGGTTTTTTTTGTTTTTTTTTTACATTATATGAACGTGCATTGTGTTCTGCGTCCTGATTGGCTGAGGGACTGTAGATCATTGTCCATCAGTCTCCTCCGTGTCTCCTGTACAGTACAGCATGTGTTCAGACAAATTTACGTAATTGTTGGATTGCAGTGTGACTCTTAAGTGCTGACAAAACCCACAATGTCGATGAAACGTTCTGCACGGACAAAGGCGCCTACGAAGGTTTGAACTTTGAGAGTGTTTAAACAAGACAGAAATGTGAGAAAATGTGAATGCCTGTGTGAGAAAAGTGTATAAAGTGTGTGGTGAGGGGTTTTACAGCCGCAAAACATATATAATCATTGTAAAAAATAGCTCAGCTCAGTTTAAGCTAGACCAGACATGGGCAAACTACGGCCCGGGGGCCACACACGGCCCTTTTGTCTTATTCATCCGGCCTGCTGAACATGACCAAATTATATTAAAATAGGTAAGGGTAAACCTTGTTCAAAGTTTTCTCTGCTGTAATTATTTAACTGAAATTTAATAAACGAATTATTAATTTAATTTATGCATTTGGAAAACAATTTGTACAATGAGCCTTGCATATTCAGGCTTTGCTACATGTTACAGGCCAAATCTCTTTTCTAATATGCACATATATATCTTGGCCCGGCCCCTCTGTCAAATTTCAGAGCCCATTGTGGCCCGTGTGTCAAAAAGTTTGCCCAAACCTGGTCTAGAGGGATTTTAGAATGTGAGACGCGGAAATTATAACTTTATTTGTTAGTATTTGTTATCTTGGCCTACATTATCAGAGGTATAATACTCCCTACAATGCAAGCATACCCAGACTACACTGGACTGGACTCTTCTTCCTTCTCCTGTTTCACCTGTTCCTCCTCCTGTACCCCCCTCTGCCTCTTCCTCTTCTTCCACCTGTTCTACCCCTCCTTCCTCCCTCCTTCACTTCCTCCCCTCCTCTTTTAGCTCCAGTCTGAGATTCTAACAGCAGATTTTACGCAGACAGGCCTCACTTTTGTGGAAGTGTTGAATTGGCGTCCGCTCAGTACCTGTGCCGCCGGTCGACTGTCCCAGAGCGGATCAGTGCGGGCGAACAGCTGCAGCCACGAGCACCGGGGCAGAGGCCAGAGGGTGACTACTACTTCACTACTTCATTTCACAGAGTCTGTTTTTGTCCCTCGAGTGTAGGGTTACCCCTTCCTTTTCGAATAATAAAGTCAAGTTAAATAGTTTTGCTTTTTTTTGACTACTGTGTTTGTTCTTTAGCTATACTGGATGGAGGGTTAAAGGAGAATAAATACTTACTTTCTCCAGTATGTGTCGCACACTCCTAGATCCAAGGCATGCAGTAACATTCCACACATAGCACACTATATGTCTAGGTTTGACATTTACCTGTGAGAATTTGTAACCACTTATTTTTGATTGCACTGACAATATTACTGCCCCAAAAATGTAACTGAGCGACAATACGTTACTTTGAGTTACTTTAGCTGTGGAACAATTTTGTAATTCTCATTTTTTTTAGAATCGTCAATTTAGATCACAGAACCGGTTCCGCAGTTTTACAAAATTGTCCATATGTCTTCTGTCCAAGGTAGTTTAGGCTTCATATGAACTAAAATCAAACACAAAAATATGTTCAGTTTAACCTCTGAGCCCCCGTCTTGGACCCTCGCCCACAGTTTGAGAACCACTGTGGTGAGACAACTTGTCTTCAACACACTAATTCATTTAAGTTTTATGTGTACTCATAGAACCGGGGTTACACAACGGGACTAAACGGTGCTACCTCCATGTTGTTCGCTTTTCTCTAATAGGTCAGGACACAGGGAGCATGTGCGTTATTGGAATGAGAGGGAAAAGACGTGAAGTTCTCGGAGCCGTGGGGTGCGCAGGTAGGACTTTTCTCCATGATGGCGCAAGCCCCACCCACAGAGTGCACGGGCCACCTGAAATGTTGGTGAGAACAGCAAAAACTATAATAAAACGCCACGTAACTTGTGTTCCTCAGATTATAACAAGTAATAAATTGCCCATTTCCTTTCTTAGTAATGTGTTATATTACCACATACTGAAAAATGAAATATACTTTTAACACGGTTGAGTGGTATGTTCGGTATGTTAGTTCTATCTTATTAAACAAAATGCAGTACTCCCTAGCAGTGAGTCTATAGTATTATTTCACTCTTTCAACACAGATCTCATGTGTTTACTTCTATCGAGAAAATTGGAGCTGACCCTCGCTGCCCTGCCTGCTCCGCTCCTGCGATCAGTGACCTACAGCAAAGGTCAGCTGCAGTAAGCACCGGCGCTGTGTGAAGGCCACGGCTGTAAAGATCTGGACATGCTCAGCTTACACCAGAGGAGGCCTGAGTCAGGAGAACCGCAGCCTGTCGCACAACTCCAGCTTGTGCTTCAAAATGTCTCATATTCACTGTCATTCTACTGGTGCCATTCGTCACGTGAAGTCGAGCGCGAATAAAACCACCTTTATTATAGTTCAAATGTGGCTCTGAAGGATGGGTCAAAGGCAGGATTCAGTGGAGCCATTTCGAGATCTTGAGCGTGACTACCTTTGCTGTTGCCTAGGACGAATACACACTTCTCAAATACTTTACGAAAATGTGAGTCTGGTCACTCAGTTGGGCGTGATTGACAGGTGAATTAGCCAATCAGGAACGAGCTTGGTATGATCTGTCCATGTCAAAACAAATATGGCTGCTTACGAGGAAACTAATGAGCGAAACACTGAGCTCTGATGTGAGACAAGTTTGATTTTGTTCTGAATGAGGTTACCAATGAGTGACGCTCAAAAAAAAAAACGAATTTGATTGCGCGGTACTGTCTGAATCTGGCTCGAGACGTGACAGATGGAGCGGGGTCCAGACTGATTTGTGTAAAAAATACACAGAGAGGTATCAGTCTGGACTTGCCAAGCAGTCTTAGCTGGAAGATTTTTTCTATTCTATTTCTATTCTATTATGTTGTTTTGTAAATTAATGGAGTGCCCTGACTTCTGTTTTAGTGGGTTTTACAATCAGGATTCTCAATTTGAAGATTCTCAAGCAAACCTGGTAAAGAAGACATTGCAGTGGTCACACAATCACACCACAGTTTCACCACTTTCTCACAGTTTCGGCCAATGACAATTTGATATTTCAGCTCTGAATTGATTTACATAGTTTAAAACATTACAGAGGCTCCGTTTCCCAGATAAACAGCGTTTTGGTGACGGGACGAATCATAGTCATCATTTGCACGAAAAAACTCTGAATACCATGTTATATAACATTCCTTCATCAAAAACATGCCTGAAGTGGGTTTGTATATGTCATTCGTGCATGTTTGAGTAATCTTGTGATCTCTCTCAGGCCCTATTAGAAGTACATTACTGTCAGATGCCCCTCCACAGGCCTATGCTACACTTTACCGTCCCCCGCATGGCAATTCTCCATAAATATAATAAAGCGTGGTACAAAACAATACACTAGTACTTCACAACCCCAGAGTGTGAACATTTTAACATGTGGTTTTAAAAAATGATAAAAGTTAACATGATGGCGTAAAGGTAACATGTTGACGTATGTGCTAGCAAGTAATACCCTATGTAGTAGTTCTTTTTAGCATAACATTGTCAGTAAAAAAAGGCTTATACAGTGTTTAGGTTTCCCCAAAATGGATGCTGGATCGAAAGTTTTTGATTTGTAACCACTATGGCAACAGGCTTGATATAAAGTGTGAATAATAATGGGGATAAACACACCCCTGATGACATCCTCTTTTGCTTTCTTAAAAAATTCAAATGTGTTATTATTTTTTTTATGATTAACAAAGCAAAAAATAACTTTACACAATTAAACCAAAAGACCCAACCCAAAACGCAAAAGTATATATTTAAGCATAAACTACGCAAACTGATAAATGCCGTAATGTCAGTTTAAATGTTGGTTTGAGGGACTCCTTCCACATCACTGAACATATCTCACATATCTCACATCTCACACAAGTCACTGCTACTTAGCACTTAAAATCATCCTCATATGATTGGGAGGTCACCATGGCCACCAGCCTTGCATGTAAATCCAGTTCTTTCACAGAGACCAAAAAAATGCCAGAAAAAATGTGTAACTTTTCAAATTTTTCAAAATGCACAACCCAGGAACTACGATTGAGGTGTTGTCAATCAAACCTCAAAGATCCCAATAAGAGCCAGTATGTACTCAAATACCTGCTGCATGTCACAGTACAGTCCTATTTACATTAGGTGCAGACTAGGAGAGGCATTCAACTGCACGAGGTAAGAAACAGATGTGTTTGGTAATATAGTAATGCAGAGGAGAGTAATGCTTCTGCTTTTTTGGCTTCATTTTTGTCCATGGAGCTATTGTTTATTGAATTGTTATTTAAGAAGAGAAAGTTTCAGTCCGACTGTGTCTGTATTAGTTATAAATGAGTCTGTAGTCTGCAGTGTCCCTGTTGTTTGGCTAACTTTTAACTTTTTCTAACATTTTCTACGATTGTTGACTTGATTTTCTTGTTTTAGTCGTCAGGTACAAACTAAACATTTAGTAGAGTTGTAGACTGTTGTTTACATGTGTTTGCTATTAAACTGCAGCAGCTCGGTCAACATTTTAGATTTGTTTGAGCTTTTTACAGGACGAAATGTCATAACTCACCATTCTCACCCGCCCGTATCCTTTTGGCAATCACTAATAAAAGTTCAAAGGTTTTGACGTTTTCTGCGTAACCTCTACTGAGAATTTTTGAATTTTGCATTTACCCTGAGCCTGAATCTTGCATCGATCTTTATTGGCGTCGATACCGTGTTAGTTCTCATTTATGGGGACACACGTTTCACCATTTGTTTTAAAGTAATTTATCATTTAAGCCAGAACTGTGTCTTTTGGGGTTATCGGGGTAAGAGCACCCGGACAAAACCCATCCAGTTTACCCTGCCTCCTCGTGTTATTATAGTGGGCCTACCGTGCTGCTTCAAAATGCTGCTATTTATTCTTCACAAGGGTTGAAAGGCAGTGGAGCGGAGCCGGCGTGAGCTCTGTGTGTGTGTGTGTGCTTGTGTGTGCGTGTATACCAGTGTGTGTGTGTGTGTGTGTGTGTGCATGTGTGTGTGTGTGTGACAGCTGTGGCGTCCATCAGCCCGGTCTGTGCATGAGGGAGCAGGGCAGCAGGAAATACCAGCGAGAGTACGAGGAGGAGAGACACACGCTGGGACTCTAAAGATCCATTTTCCTCCAGTACATATTTTATTTCTTAAAGGTCACAAACTCAGGGAAACCGACTGACCTAATCCACCTGAGTAACGTAGGTGCAACAGATTAAGTATCATTAAGAGGAGGTATTAGTTGAGATTTATTACCGTGTTATAACGTTGTTCCCTCATCGAAAAACATGAACCTCAAGAGGTTTTAAAGAAATCTAGCGATCTCTCACGGGTCCAATTCAAACCCCCTCCCTATGGTTAGTTGTAAGATTCTGTGCAATGCTCCGCCCACAAGCCTCATCCATGCTCACACCTCGACAATTCTCCATAAATATACAAAAACATGACACAAAAACTGCACACAACAACTGGACAAACCTGATGTGATGTGCAGTAGTAGTAGTAGTAGTCAGTAGTAGTAGTGCATTAGCGGGATGTAGCCAACGCTGATTGTGCTGTGATGGCGCTCTGAAGAGGGGAGTGGCTAAGGAGCACAACGAGGGGGCGGGGCGCAGTTTGGGGCGCAAAAAGTGAAAGTGAAACTTATAAAACATGGTATACGTTATTTTTTGGTGAATATAGCATTTTCAAACAGGTAACATGGTGATCTAAATATTTTTGTGTGTTTAGCACTTAAACCCCAGAGAAGTGTAATACTCGCTCTTTAATAATCCACAGAGTGGAGCTGCCAGGTTTTCTGGACCCTATGAAAACAAATGTTCTCTAGGACATTATGACGACTGCATGAAGCAAGGTGGAGGAGCAGGAAAGCCACAACACTGTACAGGCTTTGGTGTGGACGACAGACGAACCCATTATTGAGAACAAGAGGGGGTGCTATACTTTTTATTTTGCCAAATTCGAAAAACTGTTAAATTAATATGGTTATGTTAATTACATGTGCTGCTAGAATGCATATCCAAAGTTAAAACTAAAAAATACAAAAACAAACTAAGCAAAACGTCAGTCCTCCCTCTAGCCCTGGACCCTCTCAGCCCTGGGCCCCTCTCAGCTCTGGACAGCTATGGACCCTCTCAGCTCTGGGCCCTCTCAGCCTGGGCGCCTCTCAGCTGGGTCCATCTCAGGCTCGGACCTCAGGATGGACCTCTCAGCTCTGGACACTCTAGCTCTGGGCCCTCTCAGCCTCTGGACCCTCTCAGTCAGCCCTGGGGCCTGGAGCCCTCAGTCAGTTCTGGGCCCCTCTCAGCTCTGGGCCCTCTCAGCGCTCTGGGGCCCTCTCAGTCTGGACCCTGCTCTGGCCTCTCTCAGCCCTGGACCCTCTCAGCCTTGGGCTCCGCTCTGGACCCACTCAGCCTGGGCCTCTTAGCTCTTATCAGCTTGGGTTGATCATAGAAATCATTTTGAAAGAAGAAAGGACGAATGGACCATGACTTCCTTTGTTTCACATGCAAAAAAAAAAAAATCAGATCAAAAAACATGATTAGTTCTGGCTCTTGATGCTACGAGGGAGTGTGGATCACGCTGATATCCCTCTATAAAGATACAGGAAAGAGAGGGACTACGAACAATCATTAATCGCAGCCCTAGTACCACCGTGTAACTTTTCTGGCTTTCTCCATGACGATGTTTATGCTTTGCGCAGTTTGGCATTAAACTTTCCTCTCCCTCACTCTTTCCTATCCCTCCTCCCCCTCCTCCGTCTCTCTGTCTGTCCCTCCATCTGAGGGTGTGAGTTTTAAGTCCTCCTGTGGCACCCATCTGTGAGGCACTTTTTAATTAGAGGCCTGCTGTTAGACCCCCAGCCCCGCCCACACACACACACACCACACACACACACAAACACACACACACACACACACACACACGTAACACACAATAGTCATACCGCTTTATTTCCAACACACACACACTCATCATCATCATGTACGCCCCCCACCCTCCCTTCACACGCACCATCTCACCTCACATCAGCACCACCCCTCCCGTTGCCACCTCTCTGACCCACTTCACTTCCACTTAGAACTTACTCACTCAAACTTTATTGAACCACAAGGGGAGCTCGCAAATCGCAACACAAAGAGCAAAAACACAAAAAATCGAAACTATTAAAGTAGGCAAAAATACTCTAACTCCTAGGACCCGGCGCGTTCCTCGTAGTGTGAACAAGACATTCTGGTTGTCTAAGCCACGATGCACATTTTAGAAGAACAGCAACCACAATGCAAAAATGTTCAATTTAGAATATTTTTTTAGAATTTTTAGATATTTTCTTCTTGCATTGCAGCTGTGAGCAGAAACTTCACCTGAGACACATTGTTCCACGAGGCACAACTGTTGCTTCTCATTTTGTTTTATAGGGGACAAATCTTACTGTGTTCAGGCTTTCAATAAATAGTTTAGCAAATCATGATTCAATGTTCTATCAAAATGATTAACAAAACATAGAACGAATGTCCTCATATGTGGACATCACTTAATAATTCTTGTTTTTAGACTCATCAGGTCCCAATCGGCCCAAAAAACACAGAGAAATTAATAAAGCGACACGCAAGAGCTCGAGTTTCAGGAGGTTAAGGCGACAAAATATACAGATTTGTATAGAAGACATTTGTTGGATACTAAGAAATAGACTCGGTGCTTAAATACTGTTTCTGATACCACGATGTAACGAGATAGTAAAAAAACACACTCTGTAATTAGACAATAAAAATGTGATTTCAACATTAAAGCAAAGTACTTTTCTTTATATTACTTATATCTGTGTAATCCCTGTCTAATCCCAGTTTTAGCATCTGATTGTTTCAAGGGGCTTTGTCACCGCCCTAGTCGACTGTTAGCGTTCTTTTAAAGGATGCGGTGTTGTGTTACATCTGTACATAAGCAAGGGGTTCAAATCATGGGACGCCAGTTGAGCGAATGGGGCGAGGATTGGTGGCGGCGTAGTACCCAGGTTTAGCCTTTTAATAGCTTGGTACGTCCGGCGATGCGCAGCCGAATACCATGTGACCGTGTGACCGCTCCAACCAATTACA